>APFE030865458.1:118804-149198 GCA_000404065.3 Pinus taeda | reverse complement strand
GGAGTGACACAAATGCACATAATTCCCCCATCTTCTCTACCAAATTTTCATGGTTTGACAAATGAAGATCCAGATACATTCTTATTTGAGTTCGAAATACTTTGTAGAGGATATGATTATTGTACTAAAAATCAAAGATTGAAAGTGTTTCCTCTTACTCTAAAAGGAATAGCTCTCCGATGGTTCATGAGCCTAGATGGGAACTGCATCCAAACATGGGAGGACACGAAGAACATATTCTTGAAGAAGTACCAAGACTACTGCAAATCCAATGAAGATATTTTCGATATGATACAGGGGGAAGATGAAATCTTGGAGGAATATGTAGAGCAATTTCATTACAACCTTCAAAAATCAAAGCATAAGCATTTGAAAAAAGAGATCTTAAAAACACTGCTACTCAAAGGAATCAAAGATGAATTTTTAGAACTCTTAAATCTGATAGGAAAAGGTGATGTTTTTCAGTTGTTATATGATGATGTTTGTGAATTGTGCATAAGGAATTCATGAGGAATCTCCAAGGCTAGTAAGAATTCTAGATAATTTGGTTCTTTCTTTTCCAAATATGCCACAAGAACAAGAGACATAAGAGCTGAACTCAATGTTTTATTTGAAAATTTTAAAGTTGATTTTATTAGCTCTTTAAATTCAAAATTGGATGTTTTGCAGGTTCAGAAAAATCAAGAAATTGAAGAAGTGTTTTTCCCTCATTACCGAAAGGAGCATCCAATAGATAGTTGTTCTTCCTTATCTAGGATGTAAGTAGCATATCAAAGAGATGGGGAAGTTGCAATAAGGTCAAAACCATGGAAATCATGACCTACAGGTATGGTTCAAAAAACTTCTTCTCCATTCTCTTACTTGCATAATCCATTATGGAATACTAATGTGTTAAGGCAACCATGTCAATCTCAATATAACCACCACCAATCTTGTCTACAAATTTGGCATGGTTCATCTTATGATTGTATGACTACTCTCCCTCATCTTGTAGCACAAACACATTATCCATGTTCTTCATCAACTCTTCCACAACATCTTACTTGCCTATCAAAATCATCCACTCAACCCAATCAAATACATCATCAAAATGCTTCATTTTGTACACAATTTCCTGCTCAATTCATTCCACACCCTCACCATAATAAACAAGTACAACATGCTTACAGTGTTGAACTACAAAATTTACCCACCCTTCCAACTCATTCTATCTCACGTGCACCATTGGAGAAAACTTACAATGAGATTCAGAATGTTTCAAATCCAAAAATTGTAGAAGTTATGGAAGAAAATGAGGTTTCTTCTAGACTTCATCAAGTAGTCATTTTAAAAGCTCAAGAACTTCATGATATGATGGCTATGGGAAATCAAGAAAGTAAAGGATATATTGAAGATTGGTTTCACTCCATCATTTGTTTGCAGCATCACTCCATACTTCAACAATTTTTGGCACCATATTTTCAAGGGAAGTTGGCTTCTCATACCCTAATATTTATTAACATGCAATTTTCAAATTTGGGTTGTGCATACTTGAAGCCTTATTTCGAAAATGGCTCCACTGGAAGTACTATTATACGTAATTATATTCATCTTTCAAATCAAAGTAGGTCAATGTAAAAAAATAAAATAAATAAGGACATAAATAAATACATTCTGTTTTTATGTAAAAATCGTTGTTTTTGTTGCAACACACTGTGGAAATCAACATCGGTGATAAATGTTTTAATTCATTTGTGTATGTAGATGAATTATAATGGAAATAACAATTCTACAAACACTCATATTCATTTTTATCGCCTATTTGAAAAAAAATCTTGAATATCATATTTTTTGGCTTTTGGGCGTGATGAAATTTATGAAAACAGCCAGGACAGTCACGTTTTGAGGGACCAAAAGGGGATACTTTTAAAACTTATTTCTACCCTAAGTATCCCTTGATGTCTACTTTCTAACGCAATTTGAATCACTCAATTTTGATTTGAAACGAAAAAGTTAGAACCAAAACATTGACAAGGTGTCTAGTAGGCGGCTTAGGAACAGAGTTTGAACAATCTAATTTTTGAAGGCCTAACTGACCATATTTTGAAAACCTGTTTCTATAGAATATTCCTCTATGAATCTAGTTTACAAGGAAATTTGAATCACCCATTTTCAATATCATATGAGGAAGTTATGACAAAAATACTGACTGTCTATCGTAAATCAGCACTCTTAAAACTCTATTTTTCCGGTTGTTCCTTAGAGTATTTAACCTATCAATTATTCTTTTCTTCAAAACTTGTTTCTATTGGAGATAAATAAATAAATATACTTTAATTTCCAATTTGAATCGTTCGAATCCGACATCAATTGAAAAATATATGATTAAAATATCCACTGTTGTTCTAAGTGGGGTAATCGAAAATGACTCTGTTATGCAGACTGTTATAACTAAAATTGACATATCATATCATTGAATTTTTAAAAACTTTTTCTATTGGAGATATAACTTTGAATTAGCTCTCATCTAGCTTTGGAATCACTCAGTTTGGACGAAAAACAAAGAAGTTGTGATTAAAACACTGCAGGTTAGCATGATTGGCCACTGCTCTCCTGCAAGTAACAAATAAATTTTACTTTGTTATTTTCTCTGTGGATTTGTTATACAGAGTAACTACTTGTTGTTTTTTTTCATAAATCTTGGATTAGGGGAGCCCGATCACCTCTATTTCTCGATGATTTAATGTTTTATTGTAGGTAGACACTCGTTTTTGCAGGTCCTGGGAGAATAAAGAAGGTTAATTTATGGACGAGTGATTCTTGAAAGGAATTTTAATGAAACAAGAGAATTTCATCCAATTAATTACCCAATGGATTCATAATAGAAGAAATGAAGAGTTTATTTCCATTTGAAGATTCATGTCATGTCACTGTTGTCAAATCAGTTTTCAAAGAAATCATTTTTTTCTTGCCTTAGGAAATAACGTCATAGCTATTGTAACTTAATTTATTCACATATTGTTTGTAAATAAAGTGTTTGTGTTTTTGTTGTTCCATTTAAGGAACATCAATTGTACATGCTTTTATTTTTGTTGTTCTTCTTAAGGAACCGTTGTTGTTTCTTTTAGGGAACAACAGTAGTTCCTCTTAAGGAACAATAGTTTTGGATGTTTATATTTTTGTTGTTCCTCTTAAGGAACAACAACCGTCCCTTAAAGAACAACAATTTTGCGTATATTGTATTTTTGTTGTTCCTCTTAAGGAACAACTGTTGTTCCTCTTAAGAAACAATAGTCGTTCCATTTAAGGAACAACAGTTGTGTGTGTTTTTATTTTAGCTATTCCTCTTAAGGAACAGCTGTTGTTCCTTAAGGGGAACAACAATGGTTTCTCTTAAGGAACAACAATTTTGCATGTTTATATTTTTGCTGTTCCTCTTAAGGAACAATAGCCGTCCCTCTTAAGGAACAACAATTTTGCGTATCTTGTATTTTTTTTGTTCCTCTTAAGGAACAACTGCTATTCCTCTTAAGGAACAACAACTGTTCCATTTAAGGAACAACAATTTCGCGTGTTTTTATTTTTGATGTTCCTCTTAAGGAACAACTATTGTTCCTCTTAAGGAACAACTGTTGTTCCTCTTAAGGAACAATAGTCATTCCTCTTAAGGAACAACAGGCGTTCCTCTTAAGGAACAACAATTTTGCGTGTTTATATTTTTGTTGTTCCTCTTAAGGAACAACTGTTGTTCCTCTTAAGGAACAACTGCTATTCCTCTGAAGGAACAATTGCTGTTCCTCTTAAGGAACAACAGCCGTCCCTCAGAACAACAGTTTTGCGTATGTTGTATTTTTGTTGTTCCCCTTAAAGAACAACAACCGTTCTATTTAAGGAACAACGATTTTACGTATTTGTGTTTTTTCTATTCCATTTAAGAAAAAACTATTGTTCCTCTTAAGGAACAGCCGTTGTTCCTCTTAAGGAACAACTGTCATTCCTCTTAGGGAACAACAGTCGTTCCTTTTAAGGAACAACAATTTTTGGGCAAACTGGTCAAAAGCGCAGTGCCTCTTTCCACTTGCTTTTGGAGGCCTTTCCCTTAGCCAAATTGAGCGTGCAATAGCTCGTTGAAAAACTTGTTGAGTCTACTTTCCAGAACATCTTGAATTTTTCAATTTGGAGTTCATTTTCCTTATCAAAATCCCAATCTCCCGAGACTGGTCAAAATGTGCAGAATGAGGCCGCCGAAATGCATGGTGATGTTGCAGTCAACTTTTGAAGGCCTTCCTCAACTCCAAATTGAGCTCATGATAGTTCATTGGAAAGATATGTGTATCTACTTATCATTTGACTCATCAAGAAAGTAATTTGGTCATTTCATATAGGAGAAAAATTGATTTTACCAAGGTCACTCTAGAGGTGCACTAACCCTCCTAAGGCGAATGATGTTTTCGACATTTCTCCCAAACCATGAAACCTGTGAAAAAAATAAAAGTGGTTTTTCTTCTTAAGTAAATGATGGAAAAAACCCTCTATCACATTTCTCAAATTCATCTTTTCTTTCCCAGAAACACAGTTTGAAAAAAAACCATCCCGTATGTGTGGTGAATGGCTTGTTCCTTGGAATGATTTCTCGACAAATGATGGAGACCTGATGTTTGATGATATGAAATGGCTTCATACCTTCTAATATCCATCATACCTCCTCTGCTCAAATATCTCTGAACAACACTTTTGCGTGAATTTTCCTTTGCTGTTCCCTACAAGGAACAACACCTTTTTGAGTGTTTTTGTTGGTCCTTGAAAGGAACAACACTTTGAGAGTATTTTCAAGAACAACCCTTCTTTCCTCTTGTGGGATTATTCCTAGTTCATCTCAACCACATTTTATTGATTCCCCATCATGGCATGAATTACACTACATTTATGAGGACAAGAATTATGGATTCTATTGAAGCAAGTTAATATCATTCACATTATGATTTTTAACATGACAGTTCCTTGATGATAGATTCTTTTCAAAAGGGACACAATTATTTACATACTATTTTACTGCATTGTTTTCTGTTGTACATGATACTGATTTATCATCTTAATACCATGCTGGTTCCACCTTTCCTGGTCATAATCTTCTCTATCTTTAATAAATGAAATTATGGGTATATATTTTCTATTGACATGTTCAACTTCTTCCACCATCTCTGCTCTTAAGGAGTACTGAGCCTTCCTCTTTTTATCATAAAAATGTGTAATAACAACAAAATTTTGTTCGCAGATGGAGGATAGGGGGTCTCATTACAAGCTAGCCTACCATGCTCATAAGGCTGTAACAAAGTGGCATTCCCATTATGGCCACCACACCAGAGTTATGATCCATTGGATAGCCACAATATCCTTGGAACAAGAGGTCTCATCACGAGCCGACCTGATCACTTTTACTACATCCCAGTGAATGGTAGTGTGGTTATCTGGTTACCACGCCAGCACACTGATCTCTTCTGTAGAACAACACTGGAACTCTCCATTTATAAATTGAGGATCTTGGTTCATATGGGTTAAAAAGCAATCCTGCCGAGGATATGGATGCCTGCTAGCAGCAGAGGCTCTGTTTATGGTATTGAAGTTATATCTTATCGTCAAATATTACTATAATACCCTTTTATAATTCTTTCTTTTTATCAGAGAAGTTATTTCCTTAAATTTTTCCTTGTTTTGAACCTTTACGCATGAGAAATTGTTTTCCGATCAATCGCATCATTTCAGCTAGAATACCATCAGCAAAGCATCTTTTTGGCATATTATTGTCCTTTTCTTTTTCGCATAACTTATCATCAATCCAAAGCGTCCTATCTCTTATTCATAACTATCTTTACACACTCTGCTCTCATTATAACCATACCTCTTGTCATCCTATCATTGATATGTGTACTCTGCTTGATTTACTGTTGTATTGTTCATTCCCTTGCCTTGTCGTCAACACAACACCTTTCATATGCTTTATGGTCATGGAATCCCTTTTCCAATTAGAAGGGGGAATATATGCATTATGGGATAGCATGCGACATAATTACTGCACTTTGCCATAACTTGTTGATTTAACAAAATATTAGTATTGCATGTATACAAAAGTTTTTCTGATTGAAATTTTTGCATACATCTTATATGTTGCTATTCAAAACTAACACTGTGGATTCAAGAACATTGTATGCAAAATAGTGATTTGTTTACAGGAGAACAACAAGTATGGGGGCAAACTCTATTCGCAGCATGACCACACTATTGCAACTAACAGAAGAGGCTCGAGCAACTCGTGAACGCGAACCATTGTTCACACATGATGTGCTTGCCTGGATTCCACCTTCTGCATCACTTTCAGCACCAACTCTGCCTACATCAGCTTCAACAAATGCCAGTCCATATATGTCATTCCACATTTTTCTTTTTGGAGGTAAAACTTGAGGTAAAATAGCATAATTTTCTGATTTATTACGAATTTAGGAGAATTTCATGAAAAACCATTGAGCATTATTTATTATCATTCATTCCACATCTTTACCACTTCCCATTTTTTAGCGACATATCATCTTTCAGTTTGGGGGAGTGTTGCTTTCATTCATTTCTTTCTTATGACCATGTCTTTATCATCCATTGATCTTCTTATTCATTCATGACAACCCTTTATTCCATGTTGTTTTACACCAAGCATATATTTCAATAGATTGTGGCAACCACCTCAATTTGTTTTCTAGCATTGCATGAGGGCATGCTAATTCTTCAGTTTGGGGGAGGAATTGCTACACATGACGGATGTTTTCTATTTTCTTTCTCATTTAGGGCATACAATTTCATTTTTATATAGTGCAAAAATTGATTTCCATATATTTTTAAAACTATGAACCCAATTCTTGTGATTTCTGGAAAACACAGACGTATCATTAAAATACACAAATCTAGATAATTTCAAGTTAAATTAGTTCATAAAATTTTGGAAATCATGCACTATCACCTACAACCATTTTGTTTATATCTCATGATCCATGCATCAAAATGATCTGATTTTTGGATCATAGAGGCATTAATATATTATAAATCTACTTGCAAAATTTCAGCAAAATCTGGTTTGTAGTTTTTGAGAAAATGGTTAATGAAGTTTGTTGTTACTTATATCATTTTTTGCTGCAACTTCATATACACATAAGTTGAACGTCAATGTAAAAATTGTTACGCCTTCATCAAGATTGTTAAAATTGAATATTTATTAATTGAGGAAGAATTCATTTGTTCTATCCATTTCATGAGTTGGGATGAACAATTTTTGTATTATTGCTTGGTTAACACAGAGTTTTTGGGTTGCATGAGGACATGCAATATATTCAGTTTGGGAGTATGTTGGGCTGTTAATATGTCATTATTATTATCACTTTTTAACACCTATTTCATCCATTTCTACTCTTCTTTATCATCTCATTTATCATGGTTTATCATATAATTCCATCTTATAATTATTTATGCTCTTATGGATAAATATTTATTCTCCTTTATTTTTAATAAATTGATGATTATGCATGATTTTACCAATGATGGTTTATTAATAAATTTGTTGTAATATCACTCACCATTTTAGCCTCTAAGATATTTTCCAGATTGAAGATTTGATCTCCAGCTCATCATTAAATATTCCAACTCAGATATTTGCTGGAATAAGAAGTGATAGTTTTTCATTGGACGTTTTGGGCAAATGGAGAAGAATCTGGAAAATCTGAAACATGGGTTTTGTCTAGAACAGACCAAATTAGTTTTATTCTGAGTTGTTTTCCCAAATTTGGTCCGTATTAAGAGAAACGGAAGGTTCTCTGAAGACGTTTTTCTCATATTCACTGTTGTGGCCGTTTTCCAAATTATCTCAGTTGCAATACCAAATTCGACCTGTTCCTGTTCAATGCTGATGGGAAAATATTTCAGATATGATATTGTTTATCAATTTGTTGAGAACAATCCAATTTTGTAATGGGAATCATATTGTAATCATCACGGTTGTAACTTCTCTTTTCTCTCTATGTATTTAAATCAGAACAGAGATTAGAGGAGGGGAGATTATGGGATAGATTATGAGAGATTAAGATAGGGATTATTAGAGATAGGATATGATAGTATAGGAGGAAAGGGGGACTGTTGTATTACCATTGTAATTCTCAATTACAGAATTTTGCTATAGAGCGCAAATACGTTGTAATGATTTCATAGTTTGATGATTAATAAATAAAAGAGTTGTTGTTCCTCTCCATTCTTTGAAGTAACTAAGCGGTGTATGTTGGTAGCTAGGGCTCAGCTTCCGGTGGAACTCACTGCTTCATCTGTATTATATGATTTTAATTATCGCATGTGTGCTAGTGTGATCATATTACTTCCTTCTGTTATTTTATCGCTTTGTTGTTCATTGGTTCTTTGCGTGATAGAATAACTCTGTTTTATATTTAATTTACATAATTGTTTCTTGATTTATTTCTTTTCATTTTAGATTGAGCTTCATTGATACATCTCTTGCTCGGTGTAATCAACTATAATGAGCTATAACTATTGCTGTTAAGAACTCTCAGATTGACGCCATCATTATTTTACATTCGAATGAACATGATTTAATTTCTATCAGTTTCTAAGGGAAGAGTTATTATCACTGCACTCTTAACTGATAGCGATGTTATGTAGATTGCATTGATGTTACTTAGATTACTGCAGGATTTGAGTTCCTTAAAGGATTCGACATTTGTTTAATTGCAATCAGAATTTATTTGTTGCATCCATTTATTCTTGTATTTGAGAGCACTGTACTACAATTTAGAAACATTACTCTTGAGTAAATAGCCGCCACAAACTGTGTACACTCTTGAAATAGAAAATCTTGCCCGGATTAATAATTATTGTGGGATAAATAGGGGTTAAAAAGACACCTTTTATCAACCAACATAAGTGTGTGGAACATATATTGAATGATTGAATTATATGTGAATTCATAGGTTCTGTAACAGGGGTTGCAGGCAGAATTCTGTAGAATACATAGAGGAGAGAATGATTTAGAGGAATCATCACGGGTCTTTGAATCCAATTGGAAGATCAGAGTAAGCTCTGGAGAGGTGGCGAAGTGAGAATTCGCAGAGGACGTTAAGCTCAGAGGAAGCAAAAGAGCGAAAAAACTGAAACCTTGAAGAAAAACCCAAAACCATAAGGAAAAACACTGAAGGATGAAATAAATTCAAAGGAAAGGAACGAGCAGAGAAGCGAAGAGGTGATGCATATGAACCGTTGGATCTCGAAGATCAACGACGTAGGTGTCAAAGAATGAGGACCATCGATCTCATAGATCAATGGTCATCACATGATAGAAGAACACGGGAAATAACTAGTGAAAAGACAGGTTTATAAGCGAAATCGTATTTCGGGCGGCGAAGAAACCATAAGTGGTATTGAGCGTTGAGCACCCAATCCCATACATATCACGACAAGTAGCAGTAAAGTGGAAAGGGAAAACTACTTTATCGGGCGGTTAAACCCCATGCTCATTTTCTATCTAAAATAAATAACAATTGTCAGATACGATGGAGGAAGATCTACGATGGAAGGTCATCGTTCCGTTTTGTTGATCGGGTGGAAGTCCTACTGTCAGATCGAGTCTAGATTGACGGTCATATTTTATTAGGGATCGGTGAATGGAAAGCGACACACGATAATGCAAAGAGGTGCTGAGAGGACCCGACGACAATTATGAACGTGGGTTTATAATGTTTGAAGTCCAGCCTATGTGTTTCGATCGGGTTATTCCTATGTTTTCTGATAAAGCAAAGTTCCTGTTTAAAAAGGTAAGATTATGTATATTTCTTTTAAAAGGGGGGGTAATAGAAAAAATGTGTGGAAAAGGTTTTTGGGTTAAGGTTTATGCATAACCAAAGTTAAGGAAGGGTTTGTGGTTAGGTCTGATATTAACATTAATGAAGGTTATGAAGGATTTTAAAGTCCCGATAGGAAGAACTTAATGAAAGGCTTTAAGAAAGTCTTATGTGAAAGCTTAAGGGTTAATTGAGGTCTGATAAGTGAATATTACCTAAGGGTTAGACTATGTTGGTTAGTCTATGAATTATTACCATTGATGGTTGAAGATTTGATTCCTTGGTGAGTTAAATTCCCGGGACAAATGTGCTTATGCATTTTACATGCATATTGTACGTATAAGCAGGGGTAATCCCCGACATCATGTTGAGTGGGGAGTTTATTCTCTAGGCAGAAGGGGGGAAATTGATGTTTTTACATAGCCTGTAAAGAACCCTAATGACTTTTCATAAGTAATATTACCAATTTCAACTAAATTGCTCAAACTATATCAAACTATGATATCAATTTTAGTGGTTATCCAGGGTTCCCCTAACGATCTGATGATGGATGAAGATATGTACATGTGCTTGACAGAAGTGTTGTCGAATCCTAAAGAATTTGCTATCAAATTTCTGAGATACTTGGCCAAAAATATTTATGAATATTTTAGCACAATACCAACCCTTCATACTTTTTGGCACAATACTTATTTAGTACATTTGATTATCTTCAACTGTCTAGAATATTTTGTTGACACAAAATTAATAGAAGCACTTAAAAATACGGATGCAAAGGAAAGGGACGTTGATAGGTGGACTCAGGTGCTTCCTCCTCATAGAATTCCTAGGAGTCATGTGAGGTTTATTAATTCAAACCACAAGGAAAGGAATCACAAGGCAAGTACAGTTCAAGTAGATCCACCAAGATATCTAACTAGTAAATTGAAGTGTTGTTATTGGGTACCATTTCTAGGAATTCCACCAAAAACTTATAACAAATTTCAATCAAAATTGGCAACACATGATTAAGGAAGAATAATTATGCCTTTTATAAAATCATAAGGCAATATGCCATCCTTGTGATAAGTTTCTCCCATTAGAACAAATCGTGATTGGTGAAAAAATATATCGCATATTAAATCAAGGTTAAGTTAAGAAGTCAAGGACATTGATGAGTTGTTGAACTGAGCAATTAAGATATAGTATCAAGACCAAGAGAGACAATGGTGAGAATTTGTTATAGACCTTGCCACAAGAACAAGGGACATCTAACACATTTTCAATGTGTGCACCTTAAATTTACAGACATTCTGGCACGAGGTTGTGCACACAAATTATGTAAGGATTCACAAACTTAGTTGTAGAGCAACGATTCAGTTGAAATGAGGTGTCCAACATTTCTCTTCTCTTAATATTTAATAGTTTTTTAAAAAACTAGAGAAAATGTATGAAGGAACATGTTGAGCTAAGGAAGTAAGTGTTGCAAGTTTATCAGGTAACTAATGACCATTTATTCATAAATTATTGTGTTGATAAATATTAAGAAAATGTAATAAATTTAATAACCAGAACAAGGATAAAGGTATGAACTAACGTAATGAGCTAAGGAAGCAGGTGTTGCATGGTGCAACACTTAATCATGTAACTAATGAACATCTATTCATAAATTAATGTGTTGATAAATAGTAAGGAAATGTAATAAACTCAATAACAAGAATTAAGGAAAAAATATGAACGTAGTGAGCTAAGGAAGTAGGTGTTGCATGGTGCAACACTTCAAATGTAACTAATAGACACATATTCATAAATTAATGTGTTGACAAATAGTAAGGAAATGCAATATTATATATTCAATGATAAAAATTCCATAAAAAAGAGGTTGAGTCTAGTTAATACCATGTGAGACTAACATTTCTTAGTTCACATTACAATTTTATTTGATATTCCAGGAAGCCTTTACCCAAATTTGATATTTGTGAAATCTACTATAAGGCTCTAAATTTCTTGTAAAATAAAGTTAAAAATATAAGATTTTAAATTCCTGGTAAAAAAAAAAATACATTTGTTAAATTAGGTGAATCTTTTGTAAATAAAATGTTAAAAAAGAAAATATTTGTTAAATTAAGTGATATGAAAAAAGTTAAAAGAAACAAATGTAATATGCAACTTTGTTGCTTAGTACCTGCCTTTTATGCAAAAAATAATTGATAATTGATAATTTTATATATATAACTAACATACTTTAATATAATTTCAAATTAATATAATATAAAAAATTAACATAATAAGAGTTCCCCCATAAAATATTTTGATTTTGAAATGAGTTATGGCTTTTAGGCAAGTGGTATTGATAACCATGGTACTAGCCCATGGTATTGTAACAAAACCTATTTACAAGTTAATAATATCCATGGTATTTTTTCATGGTTAAGAATATGTTGGACATTGGGTAAACTAACGTTCCTTGGATGTTTCGTGACATGGACTAACCGCCTCTCATGGATCCTTATCTATGGCGATATGATCATTGACTAACACCTGCGGGTTTTGGTTTAACAATAATCGTGTTTCCCAACATGTCGTATCAGAGTATAGGTCGTGAGTTCGATATGTACCCAACACATGTTGGGGGGAGATTGTTGGACATTGGATAAACCAATGTTGCTCGAGTGTTTCGTGACATGGACTAACCACATCTCACAAATCCTTATCTCTAGTGATGTGATCACCTACGAGTTTTGATTTAATGGTAATCGCAATTCCCAATGTAATCTTATTATATTGTAAGTCTTAAGTTTTAATTTAAAAAATGTCATAAAATAAAATAAAAATAAAATATTTTGATTTTGAAATGAGTTATGATTTTTGAGCATGTGGTATTGATAACTCATGGTATTGGCCAATAATATTATAACAAAGTCTAAATTATTATGATACTTGACCAATAGAATTTTTTTTATATTAACAATTTTAATTTAAAACCACATAAAAATAATCATCAACCCCATATATATATATATATAAATAATATCTTTAATTTTTAAAATATTTAAGCTAATATTTATTTCTCAAAACTTTAATAAATTTCATCAAATCTATTTAAAAAAGACCATATAATCTATTTTTTAACGCTATAATAATAGGGGTCAATAATATATAAGTTCGGTCAATATAATAATATATTAACACAATTATAGAGACAAGAAAACATTAGGCATATGAATCTTAACAAAACTATATAAAGATACACTTTCATACATGAAGAACACATTGTATTATAAATTTTGGCTGGTAAAGTCATTTTCTAATATTTTTATTGTTTTTTATATATTTTTATAAAATATTTATTTAAGTTATAATTTAAATTAATCATAATATAGTATAAATTTAAAAAAGAAAATTTGATTATTTATCTTTATAAATATGGAAATCGAAATGTAATATTTAATTGATATGAGCGTGTTAAAAATTTTAATTGTTAATATCTAATGATATAGATATTTTATAAGTCCTTGTTTAATCATTTAAGGTGTGATACTAATCTATGAAGGTGTGGTATATTCCAAAGACATGGATGACATGTACTTTCAACGTGATAATTGGGACTACCTTGTTTTGTCATCTAATTATTATAATAGGGGTAGACTTATGGGTTTACATAATAGCAAAGGGAGATCTATAGTAATTTTTTGTAGGGATTTTGTCAATATAACATACCTGAACTCGTGATACCATGTTTGGGAACATTTTCTTGTACAACTATCTAGGTATTTTGCAAAAGTATGCACAAATAGATTGAGTTTGGATTTTAAAAAGAAAATTACAATTTGGAGTAAATATTCTATAAAGTATAGAACTTAAGACACTTTATTGGTAGGTTCGAAAATGGTTATCACAAATCCCAGAGGAATATCAATGTTTTTTTACATTTAAAGTCTTGGTATTTTTACTAATAACTAGGTTGAAACACATGCATTTTTACGAAGTTTCAATCTTGCCAAAAAGCATTGCATATCAAGCTTCATAGTGGTAGGGGATATTAAAATTGTTGTCAAGAACATGACCTTGAGCACCAATTGTCTAGATTAACAATTGGCTTTAGCAATAAAGAAGATTAGACGAGCTAAAAACTTAATCACAAATGTGAAATTTTATCTCATTTTCCAAGAAAATTTCTTATTTTGGTCAATTTATTAATCTAACAACTTTGGAAAAGGTGGGGACAATTGTAATTAATGGCAAGGAGTATTATCAACCCATCGTATGATTTAATGAAGATAATCCCACACATATGTCATTTAGGAGGGTACATGGCCCATTGTAAGGCTCACAATAAACACAAAATAAGGGACTATGACAAGCAATTGTTCCTTTCTTATCGCACACCCCAAACCCCCCCCTCACATGCTTATGGTCAACAATTTGTATTTGGCACAAGTATTGTGGAATTATGGCATTGTGGTTGGGAATTCCTACTTATTGGTATTGGGTTTCAAGGTTTGGCTTGGTGGTCACTTGTTTGGGTATTTGCATAGTGGCTCTCGTGCTTCAAATTCATATCTTCTTAGGTAAGTGGGTCACCACTCTACATTTGTTCTTTGATGAATTAGACTTCTGGTTGGTTCATGGAGCTATTGTTGAATTGCTTGGCTTTACTACTATCTCAATGTATTCAATCACCATCTTGGAAGAATTTCATCTATGCCCTTTTGAAGGCCTAGGTTTGAGTGACAATGCATTTATTTCTAACCTTGGAATTGAAGCATTTAAAGTTTATGGTGTAATGTTTAGGTTCTTTTTTTTCTTTTGTATAATTTCCTTTTGTTGAATCCTTTGTCAACTATATATTATTGGTATCATCCCTACTCTTGATGTTTTCCCTATCCATCTTCTACTCTATACCTTGTGTTTTGACATCTCCTTAATTTCTCTGCAATTTTGTTTGTCTTGAACTGTATGAATAACTTCTCTTGCTTTACAAATTAGACTTTAGTGCCTATATGATGGACTATAGGGAATTACAAGAGATTAAGTGAGATTTATGGTGACATGAGGAGGCAATTGATGGACATGGCAACTTGATTCACTTAGTCACATAGAAAAATGAAAGACCAATAAAACAATGTTAGGTCTCATATTGAAGTTATAATGGGCATACTCATGCAATAGAAAAGAGAGCTTAATGCATTAGAGAATAGAAAATTGAGCTTCATAAAAGGGATGTCCACTTATCAAAATGTGAGTAATTTGGAAATTCTACAAGTTAAATCTCTTAATTCGAACTCTGAGAAGCCCATGGAAAATAACATAATCCACCATATTTCAGATCACATAAAAACACAAATCTTGTGATGGACCTAAACAAGGAAGCAATGGATGAAGTTGCTAGTTGACATGCCTTCTGATAAATAGATATATATGTTTTATAAAGTTATCAAGATTCTAGGTCTATTTTGTAGGAGTTATATAAGAGGATATTTTAGGGTAATGTTGTATATGAAGTCGTTTTTGGCATATAACTATTTTCTAGAACACTATTTTTTTGGATTGTGAATTTCTATTTAGAAACAAAATATTATGTATCTTTATTGTGAGATTTTCTACAACTTTTAATCAATATAAATATTTTAGTTATGGTTTAAGACAAAAAACTTATAGAACTTACAAGATGAGTGCACACTACCTTTGATCTGTAAACTACCATGGATATTCCACTAGACAATTTGTCACAACAAATCTCATAAACTATATTTAAAAATCCAAAATCTACACTATTAGGGTTTTATTTCTCTTTAAATTTCTAAATATGTAGATTACTTCTTCTTTTTTTTTTTTCTTTTTTTTTTTATATATATGTGGTTCACAGACCTTGGAAATTAGTAACCACTACCTCCATGGACTATTTATACCATGTAGATCCACTCGAAGAGATCACTTCTTGCTGACTAAACCATGGAGCCTCACCCCAAGAGTATCGAGAGAATTGAACCCATGACCTCTAATTAGCAAATGTGCTTTAATGTCGGGGACTCGACCAATTGAGCTAATCCTTAATGCTAGATATTGAAATTGATGTTAGTTGTGTATGCATGCAAATTAAAATTATGCAAAAAACAAAGAATGGTGAAATAAAAACTCACAAAACACGATTTGACACAAGATATGACCTGAGAAATCCTTTCGAGAGAAAAATGAACTGGAAGATGAGGTCACTTTGCTTTCTTTCTCTAAATAGAAAATGGTTGTGAGTACAACGTAGTATGGCATGTGGCCCATAGGATACTACATTGCAAAAATTCTCTCTACATGATCTATATCCTATCCCTCTCAACTACTTTTTCTCATATATGGAACTAATGCACTTGAAAAGAATGGAAACCCTTTTCCTCCTAGTGGCCCAGTTATAACACAGCTCGATAACCTACTAATGATTAGGTTTGACTACCTCAAATATTAAATACAGTTATTAATGGGATCTTCTAGAGTATACTTCATCATAATCATGTACATAGCACCTATTCCATGAATAATGGGGGTTGACGTGGCATCCTCTCAAATTAAGGTGGTGAAAACAAGAAGGTCAACTTCTAAGTGGCATAACTTTTGCATACAAACTTTGATTGAAACGATTCTTATGTCGTTGGAAAGGTATTTGTGTGTAGAATATGATAAAAACATGCCACATGGTATTGGCTAAGTTTTACCCCCAGAAAACATCATTTGATGCCTCAAAATTCTCCTTAAAGGTTTCAGACCATGATTTTCCAAACTGGGTCCTGCTAGTAAAGATGGTCCTGTAAGTTGATTCTTCCACTTTTTCCACTCTAAAAGGATAGAGGTGGGTGAAAAATAATATAATGATCCAATATGGATCAACCTTTTTCCATTCATTAACTAAAACAAAAGGTCCAATGATACAAATATATTAGGAACAAGAATTTACAGTATTAAAGAAACAAATCATTACATGCATAGAAAAGCTAAAACAATCAATAGTGGTACCCCTTGAACTTTAAACCTAGGATTTACATATTTTCAACTCCATACATTATTATCTTCCTTCAGCATTAAGAAAATCCAACTATGGGAGCTATACCAAGGCAATCCAACTTTTTAATTCAAAAGAATCGTATCTTCCTAGATTGTGATACTTTAGGCAATATACTTCTCCCAAACAAGGCACATTCTTTCCAAAGTAAGAATAAATAAACAACCACATACTTGCAATATTGAACAACTCTCACACGCCTTTATCCTTTTCTTTTCCTTTTGCTTTGGTGGTTGAATTACAACCTTAATTACCACATCAAAGACATATTTAATATTATGCATGTAAAGACAAATATAAATTAGAAAATAATATCCATAACTAGAATGAAAATGACCATCCACAATATATTTTCCACTATAGATCACAAATGAAAGTGTCTTCCACATTACTAAGTAGGTGATTTTTATACAACCATGGCATAATTGTTGTAGATACACAAGTTGTTAAAGATATGAACAACATAAGCAAATAAAATACAAGAAAATACATTCATAACAACAACAATATTTTATCCTAGAAAAACCTTGCAGGAAAATCTAACCATAAAGCTATTTAATTACCCTTTGGCCAAATCTAGCCAAGCCAAAGTGTAAACCCTTGCTTGTCTAATTTGACGTAATTATATGTACTTGGATATTAGGTTGGTGAGATAGATGTACTTAACTATTAGGTTGATGAGCTGGATGTTATACTATGAGGCATGCATGCACATGTAGTCATATTAAATATGTTAGATATGTTTTTGGTGCCACCATTCTCAGATATTTATGTTAGTTTGGCTAAGTGGCCGAAGGGTTGAGTTTGTAAATAAAATGTAATTAAATATTTATATTAATAAAATAAGGCTAGCTATGGAGCCCACTACATGGTAAGAGTATGGGGGTGCAACTCTGGAGACAAAGGCAACAATTGGGTGTTTCTTGCGATGAAAGGTGCACCCTAGGGCCCACGTGGCTTTAGGAAGTGCCACATGGCTAGTAAAGGCCATGCATTATAAAGGGGAATGTTTGGCCTATAAAGGAATTCATTCAAGTATTCAGTGGGGAATTTCATTCGTTAAGTTGGCATTCATTATGGTGACACATAGCCAAAGGGATAAGAGGTTGGACTCTAGAACTAGTTATGGTGTGGTTAATCGGTTAACCACCTGAATTGGATGCAATCTAGGTTTAGATCTTGATGCTCTGGTTGTGTGATCCCACGAGGCTCTAGGAGCTTGGTAACTCTAGTTATGGATTGGTGGCCATGAAATTCTAGTGGATAACTTGAAGGTGTGGTTATTCAGTTAACCACATTGAATTGGATGCATCCTGTTTAGGTGATCCCTAGTGGCTTTAAGAGCTTGATGGTTCCGGTTATGGCCTGGAGGCCTTGGAATTATGGTGGGGAAATTAGTTGGGGATAGTTGGTGAGTCCTAATCTGGACTATAAAGCATTGACTACGGGGATATTCATTTTTGGTTGTTTTGTACTTTGACACTGGTAAGCAACATTTCTCTTGGATTTATAGGCTGAGATCATTTTGTCCAACCCCAAGTCACCTTGGAAGGTGGGCACTGTTCAGGGACTCAAGCTATGCCACTTGGGTGCCCGTGAGGGGGGCATGAGCCTGTGTTTGGAGACTGGGGCTGCTGGGGTTAGTGCCATGGGTTGTGTTTTGCTTATTGGTTTAATAATTGTTGTATAGAGCTATACTCCTAGCTTGGGGATGACCTGTGGTTGAGCTTATGAACCACATGGTCTATGGTTGGAAGGAACATGGAGAGCCCACAATTAATTGCATTTTATGAAGGTAAGTGCCTAATTTTTTTGTATGACTATTTATATACGAGTTATGTTTAATTAGTTATTTTTCTGTTGAAACCCTAGCTCAGGGAATTATTGTAACACCCCCTTCTCCTAGGCCTACCCAAGAAACCGAACATCCGGGGTAAACATGTAACGAGTGAGGCTACTATAAGGGATTCAACTTCCTTAGTGACCTTAAGGAAATAGAACCGACGAACATATCAGAAAAACCCATCCACATCAGCAACAACACCCTCAGAAGACATGTTAGCCACTCAGGCATCCTGTCCCTGAGTCCCACTAATGATTTAAGCCTTTTAACCCCTGGTTTCTCTCATGCTATAGGCAAGACAATGCCAGAAGCCAAAGTCGCTCTCACAGATCTGTGTGCCAGCGTCCCTGGACTTTTTCCGGTAGACCTGTGTTAATGTCCCTGAGATTTGAGCCACTTTTCTAGCCCAAAATCCCTGCAAAATCCATCAAAGACATGATAACAATAATAACAAATCAAAAATCAACCTCAGGACTAGGCTTGAGCATCCCCAACTGGGACTAACATTCAATCAAACACTTGGCATCAATGCAACCTACAAGTCTAGGATATAAGACAAAGCATAAATGACTGAAAGAACTTATGAAACCAGAAGGATCACCTCCTTCTCCAATGAATAGGTCTATCATCCATTTAACAATTACAAGTAAATACATGAAAAAACCATGACATGAACCAATCATTTAACCATGCTTATAACCAACATAAAAACATGTAAATATCATAGATATGATAACCATTAAATCCACATATAAACCAATGAAAAGGTAAAAGAGCTTAACTTTTATTAATCATAGGCAAATCCGACCAGGTTTGGGACTTCCACGTACCACCCGACCATAAACATGGTTGAACCAAATCTCTCTTTTAGCCAGTCACCCTAGTGCCATATTCCAAGCATGAATGTAGGATCTCATAGAATAACCAATCCATGAACAACCATGGGAATCCATAGGTTAAACCACCTCCACCCTCATCAAACCGTGATCACACCAAAACTGGTGTTTCGATCACAACCGAACCGAACTTGGAATGTCATCCAGAATCCATCACTATCTTTGAGGAATACTTTGTCTTCTTGTCTCTCAGGCTTTACCGCAATCCAATCTCAGATCACTAGGCCCTAAACCGAGACTAGTCTCCCAGGCTTTACTGCAATCCAAACTCAGATCACTAGGCCCTAAGTCGAGACTTCTCCCTCAACCTTTACCATGTATACCACCAAAACCGGTCAAGGGGTTCCTAGGTCTTTGGGAATGAACCTTGAGACCACCTTCGCCCTTGATTCAGAAATCCATCTGGCAAACCAAAGCTCAAAACTGAGATAAACATCCAAACATACCATGGAACCCGGAAAAAGGCAAGGCTAGGCTGAAAACCATTATCATAACCCAACAAAACCGTGCCTCTGACAACAATAGAACCATACACCAACATGCAAAGCCTTGCATGTCCAAACCAGTTAGGAAATCAAACATGCAAAAGGTTACATGCAAGTATTCCTATTGAAGCTTCCTAATCCTGCTCTTCTTCTGTGATCCTTGTTTTCCCTCCTTTACCTTTTGATTGCTTTCCTTCCTTGATCCAAAGCTAGAGTGCTCCAAGAAAACTCTAAGTGACCAAGAATGAGAGAGTGAGAGAGAATAATGAGAGACCTCCAAAACTTGAACTAACAAAAGGTTAACACTGACAAGAGCTTTCTAATTGATCCTCGGAAGACTTTTTGTCAATGAGGCCTCTATTTTCTTCATTTTCCATTATTTTCCTTCAATTTCCTCCTCACATGCAACCTGTGACCTTTCACCTTACTTTTCTCCTATTTTTCATAAATAAATGTTCCAAAAATGCCTTTTTTCCTTTTAATTCCTTTCCCTTAGCCTTTTCCAATTTTCCTTCGCCAAAACAAACATCCAGTGATGCCCACTTGGATATCTTTGCCCAACATTCAACTTGGAATAAGTGTCCCTTACCCGTGGTCTTATTTTTTCCTTTATTAACTTTTATTACATGAACTTTTCACCAAGGCTGTTATAGATCCCTCCCCCTTGGGGAACACCGTCCTTAGTGTTAAACCACACCACGACCTCAACCAAACCGCTGAAAAGAAAACATACTGCTGATGGAGCTTTATAACTTAGCTCGTTGCAGTATTAACAATGAAAGACCTACTCAAAATGAAAACATCATGACACCATGACCAAATTACAATCATATCGCATACTAGAGCTTTATAACACATCTCATTATAGTATTTACAATAACCACATATACACATATGTACATTTGCTGAACCAACAAATAAAGGATACGATGCCCTTATCAATCAACAAGGGAGTCTAGAGGCTCAAACCCCCACCCTCAAAGTAATACCAGGATTCACCTCCTTCCCAGGAAGTCCATATTCCACTGTCACAGTCAAAGCTGCATCCAATGTCCATCGCTATAATCATGCGCCACTTATCCTGTTAGTGAACAATTACGGACTCATTGTTCCAGGGCACACTCCCAATATGCATTTGGTTCCATTTGGAAATGCTCATGACCAAAACCAATATATTTGTGACCTTCCCTTCTTCGATACACAGTCCCTCGTGAAATCTAGTCACGCCCTTCTGTGAAGTCACTCACCTTCCAAGTTCCCTGTAATCTCCTATCCTTGGTGATCCATCCCTTAGCAAGGCTTCCTCGCATTGGAAGATACAAAACCAATGCATATCCCTACCTCAAAACCATCATACCATTGATAGCATGCTCATGGAAATCAATGGACAAAATTGGGTACTAGTGTCCCACAATGGCCCTGCTCCTAAAGCACTCTACCAACATACTGCATGTTCTAATTTATTTTGTTGTTGTTGCAAATTCTTGCAGTTGATTTTAACCACCCAACCGGGCATGTTCATGCATTCCCATTCCAAGCACATAATTTCCATTAGATTCAAATAAATTGAAATAACCTCACGTCATACCTCATTGGTAGTTCATCAATAAGTTACACTTGAAATCGTGTTTACTTCCTGTCACAACAAGTCAAACTAGCATCTTTGACCAAATCATCATGTATAAACATATCACGTTAGGTTAGCTCAAAACACAACCATCATAGATCAATATCATAAATCATATGTAACCACCATAAACCATAATCATAGATCATATATAATCATCATATACCATAGTCATAAATCACATGCATAATAAAACTGGAATAAAATACTGATACTTATCCTTTAATCAGTCCTTATCTTCTACCTTTTTATTTATTCCATACGCACTCTAGATCGGTTGCCACACCCAACAAACAACCAGTGCCTTCTCCTCAACCATGTGCACATACACATAATGTGCATCACATACATACAACTACACACATCATACAACACCATGTAATACATGCATCTACACTTATACCATATGAACCACATGTACACAGTACCACCTGTACACTACAACCACCAGCACAGCGTGTGCACAACATCACATGTACAAGTCACCACCTGCACAATGTGTACACAATGCCACATGTACAGTGCGCCATTATACAACGTGTACACAATGAAAGATGTACATAGTACCACACACAGGACATGTATGCAACACCATATATACACAATTCCACATGCACAACATGTACACAACACCACCTGAACATAGTGTCACTTGTAAAACATGTACATAACACCACATGCACACATCACCACTTGTACAATCATGCACACGACACCATATGTACATAGCACCACATGTACAACATGCACGCAACACCACCTGTACATAGCACTGCATATCCAACATGTATATAACATCATCTGTGCACAAAACGACATATCCAACATCTACAGAGCACTATATGCACACAACGCCACATATACATCATGCGCATAGTATAATATGTACATAGCACCATCTATACCCAACACTGCATATGCAATATTCGCACAACACTATAAGTACCATCCTATACATAACATTGAATAGACAACATGTACACACGCTATGTATACACAACATCGCAAGCACACAACATCATAGATGCAACATGTACAACATATACAACATATGCACAACAATAGTGCCTCACATCCAAAACCACATTATCTCTACCAAGAAACCTTTCTCCCAGTGTCTTATCTATACTTGTCCCAACATGTCGCATACCACATTGCTTTCATTTCACTGATATATCCTTACACATTACTTGTCATAACATAAACATAATATAATCACATAATATCAACTCATAATCACATGATACTAACCTTATATATTTGTTAGGCTACTCTCCCCACTTGATTTGTCATGGCCAGTAATCTCTTCCTATCATTCAACTGCGTAAGCAATTATTCCTCCACAAGGATGATTCCTTATGACCTTGTCAAATAGTGACATAGATGCATACATATATAATCATTATCATAAAACAATCATCATCCTGTCAGACAATGACATACATAAATACATGTATTCCTATATAAACATCAACATAATCATGATCATAAAATAATTACCAGATAACATAAAGTCTAGGTTAAGAGAACTTCCTTTATCTATGTACAACAAGCACAACATTGAGAACCACAATTCCCAAATTAGCTAAGGCATCAAGCACCTAACCTCCATTGAATTTGCCTTTTCTGGTTACCTTTCTCATGATTGTACTGCCATCGTCCATTTACACCAATGGACCCAACCAGTCCATTCGACTGTCATAGGCTTACCTTCTATTGTGCTTATTCATGCATTGAGCTTCATCTGTGTCTTACATTTCTTGTCGGGTACCACACATCTTTCCCCGTGCTCCATCAACTCTTCCTCTTCCCCAAACCAATTCCCAAGACTCAAAACATAAAAGGCAAGCCAAGAAATAAACAAGAAGAAAACCATGAAAACCAATAACAATACAACACCGCAACAAAGTGGCATAGCTATGCGCCAAACATACACAAAATCGCAAATTAAGTGCAACAATCACAAAACACCAAAAGCACCATACCAACAACAAACACCATGACTCAGTCCCCATGGTTCCAAAGGAAAGATCAACAAGATCCTTCTTCAAAATTTCATGGCAATTTATTTTGCCATGCAATCCCGTGCATCATACTGCCATGAACACATAATGTTAGTGCATAACTAAACATAACAATACACCAAATACCTTATCTTGTTGTGCCAAGCACATTTCCTTGTAGCTGAACATGTCCATGCCATCTCTCAAGGGACTCCAATTCCTTTGACATATCCACCTGTGACTAGAGACTAGCTAATATATCTATCAAGTACATGTTCTTGAATCTAGCACATATGCACGTAACGTCAAACAAAATCAAGGTTAAGAATACTTCCTATATGCAAATCACTCATTCATTTGGAATTATGGTTTCCAAACATAGCCAAAGGAATTATTACCCCAGTCCTTTCATTTACCATTTATCTTGCTACAAGTGAGTCTTATTACATTCTATCACATCATCCAATTGTTAGTTATTTAGGCAAATCACCTATTACTTCATCACACTAATACCAAGCATGTTTCTTGCAACTATTCACACATGTCAACCACATGTTCCAAACATTAAGACAAGCATATCTATCAATTTAAAACAAATCTTTACTAAGACTAACAATCATGTCATAATCCATAATTAACTCATAATCATTAGACATAATGCTACAATTGTCACCTACTACACTGAAGTACATATCAACTGTCTCAACATATATGTGTTAGTACAATCATCTTAAAAAAATCCATTTGAACACATACTCATATTATGCAATCCATCAAACATTCAACCAACTTGTAACATACCATGTTAAATAAATTAACTAGACGACATAATCAAACAGTCAAGCACCAAATATATGACATAAGTAAAATTATACCTTACTGTATCTCAAGGGAGGCTATCTTGTCTACACAATCAAGCTAGTTAGCATGATATAACTTCTCAACACATCATCTTAGACATAAATAAGATCATGATATCCATAATAATCACTAACCAATATGTTCACATCCTAACTCATAAACAATTATTTATGCATACCAATCACATATGTACGATTGGTCTAGATTAATATGACCCCAAATCACAAATATATCAGCTCATACCTGAATATCACAACCAAAACCATCTACATAGGCCAAGCCAGGTTAACATAATACATATAACATCAATATCGTCAATGTAATGAACATAACCATCACGCATATGGCCAATACAAATTACAACATCAAGGTCTCAATGAGATAACCCTAATCATCAAGTTAATAGCATATAAAAACAATAAGCTATATATCATGCTCATCAACAAATATAACCTAATCATTAGGTTATCTAATGTAAAACAACAATATCAATGCATACAACTATAGGTTACTATAATTCTTGGCTATCCGACACATGTGCATGTAACTACACTAGTCAACTAACATCTATCATGAATGTAATCATAACATCAAAAGACATGTACATAAACCCAATGCATATAATAATCCTTAACTTACATACCTGCATGCCAACATAAAATACTTGTATGACAATCTTGTCTTACCCCAAAGTCTAATGCCGCAACCTCATTATGATGATTTGCATCTCATGTTCTATCTCAGCGAACACATTAACATCATAACATACCAATATCACCCTGATGGCCTAAATTGCATACCATGACTTCACAAGGCATGTTTGACCTACTATTTAGGCATATCTATAATCAAGACCATCCTTGCATGACAACTACATATAAATATATAACACATGAGTACCAAATCATATTCACATCATTCTAGCTAGAGTCTAAGCATCAATGCATGACCATAGCAACTACACAAACCATGACCTCATGCATGACAACAACCATTACTCCATTGTAGACATTTCCACATGCAACTATCAACATGCATAAGCAATGCCTAATCAACTACACATACACATGAACGCATGTAGTCAAGCATAAGCGATCCATTCTTGTAATCAACCTACAAGACTGATACATGTAACCAACCATACAAGAATGCAACCTAACATATAAGGATGTAATCAAGCTACATAAAATCATGTAACCAGTCATATATTATTGACGATGCATTCCATAAAATCAAAATCAAGTTCGTCATGATAACATTACTATCATCATGGCCAATCATTATGTAATGCAAGAAGCACATGGAATGCAAGTATAAGAGACGCACACACAATTGACATGCATGCATGACCAACACATTCACCCAAGGAGAGCGCAACCACGCTCTGATACCAATCTGTAACACCCCCTCCTCCCAGGGCTACCCAAGCAACCGACCAGCCAACATAAACATGCGATGGGAGAGGCTACTATAAGGGATTCAAATTCCTTGGTGACCTTAAGGAAATGGAACCGATGAAACATATCAAACAAACCCCATCCACATCAGCAACAACACCCTCAAGAGACTTGTTAGCCACTTAGACATCCTTTCCCTAAGTCCCACTGATTATTTAAGCCTTTTAACCCCTAGTCATTCTCATGCTATAGGCAAGACAACGACCAGAAGCCAAAGTTTCTCTCACAAGCATGTGTGCCAACGTCCCTGAACTTTTTCCAGCAGACCTATGCTAGCCTCCTCGAGATTTGAGCCACTTTTCTATCCTAGAATCCCGACCTCTGCCCATAACTTGTTATAACCTTTAGAATACATCATAGATATGATGACAATAATAGAAAATCAAAAATCAACCTCAGGACTAGGCTTGAGCATCCCCAACTAGAACTGACCTTCTGTCAAACACTTGGCATCAATGCAACCTACGTGTCTAGGATACAAGACAAAGCATAAATAACTAAAAGAACTTATGACACATAACCAGAAGGATCACCTCCTGCTCCAATGAACAAGTATATCATCCATTAACTCATGCATCCATCCATTCACAATTACAAGTAAATACATGAAATAACCATGACATGGACCAGTCATTTAATCATGATTATAACCGGCATAAAACCATATAAATATCATAGATATGATAGCCATTAAATCCACATATAAACCCTTTCAAAAGTAAGATAACTTTTCTTTTATTAATCATAGGAAAATCTGACCAGGTTCAAGACTTCCACATACCACCTAACTATAGACATGGCTGAACCAAATCTCTCTTTCAGCTAGTCACCCTCGTGCCATATTCCAAGCATCAATGTGGGATCTCATAGAAAAACCAATCCATGAATAATCAAGGGAATCTAGAAGTTAAACCACCTCCACTCTCATCAAACTGTGATCACACCAAAACGGTGCTCCAGTCATATCCAAACCAAACTTGGAATGCCATCCGGAATCCATAACTATCCTTGAGGAATTTTCCATCTCCTTGCCTCTCAGGCTTTACCGCAATCCAATCCTAGATCAATAGACCCTAAACCAAGACTAGTCTCTCAGGCTTTACCACAATCCAAACCCGGATCACTAGGCCATAAATTGAGACTTTTCCCTCATGCTTTACCGTGTATCCCACCAAAACCAGTCAAGGGATTCCTATGCCTTTGGGATTGAACCTTGAGACCACCTCCACCCCGAATTCTAAAATTCATTCAATAAACCAAAGCTCAAAACCGAGATAAACATCCCAACATACCATGGCATCTAGAAAAAGGAAAGGCTAGGCTGAAAACCACTTTCATAACTCGACCAAACCATGCCTCCGACAACAAGAGAACCATACACCAACATACAAAGCCATGCATGTCCAAACTAGCTAGGAAATCACACATGCAAAAGGTTACTTGCAAGTATTCTTGTTGAAGTTGCCTCATCCTACTCTTCTTCCTTGATCCTTGCTTTCCCTCCTTTCCCTTTTACTTACTTTTCCTTCCTTGATCCAAAGCTAGAGTGCTCCAAGAAAACTCGAAGTGAACAAGAATGAGACAGAGAGAGAGAATAATGAGAGAGCTCCAAAACTTGAACTAAAAAAAGGTTAATGCTGACAAGAGCTTGCCAACTGATCCTTAGAATCCTTTTTATCAATGAGGCCTCTATTTTCTTCATTTTCCATTATTTCCCTTCAATTTCCTCCTCACATGAAACTTGTGAATTTTCACCTTACTTTTCTCCTAATTTCCATTATTTTCATAAATAAATGTGTCAAAAATGCCTTTTTGCCTTTTAATGCCTTTGCCTTAGCCTTTGCCAATTTTTCCTTAGCCAAAACACATATTCAGTGATGCTCACTTGGATATCTTTGCCCAACATTCAGCTTGGAATAAGTGTCCCTTACTTGTGGTCTTATTTTTACCTTTATTAACTTTTATTACATGAACTTTTCACCAAGGTTGTTACAATCATGGTTAATACATTGTTGGAGAATATTTATTTGTGTGCCATGCTTGATTTAAGTACGTTACGTGATTTTATGCCCTAGATGGGTATACTATAATAACACGTATTATTTTCATTATGCGTACTTATATGATATGAATAATATACATGGTTTAATTTGTGAATAAATGATTAAAAATGACATGGTACATAATGTCGAATATTTATTGATCATGCATGAACATGGGTAGATTTTATAATAATAAAAGGTTACCAAGTACAATATTTTTGAAGCTTCCCCAAAATAATGGCATTACTTGACAAAATGTTGTGGCAGTGTTGCTTGGTTGGGGGCCGTGGATGTTACATAACAACCAAATAACCTTGACACCCACTTACTTTTGACACCTTATAATGGAGGATATCAAGCCTATTTCATTACATGCAATATTGTGTGAAATATATCGTGGGCCACCAAAGCCATGTGACCAAAAACCATGGTTGTAGACTTACAATTTTTTGATTCATTCCCAAGTCAAGGGTAGCCTAACATTCCACCCCTCTAAACTTGACTTGGGTAAATTCTCAAAATTGAACCCCCCTTCAAAGCTTATAATGAGGGTATCCAGGAATATTGCAAGCCCCCTATCTATTAGGTAAAACTTGACTTAGTTAAAGAGTCAAAGTTACTCAATCAACAATGGTGGTTTTGGTTGCTCATGGTTTTATGTTGTAGATTACATGTAATGAAACATTTAAAATGCTTGGAAGGACTCCATTGTAAGGGGGTCAGGGATGTGAGCAATGAAGGCTCACTTGGTCGAGTTTGGCCAAGTGACACTAATATAATATTTTGTTAGCTAGTTTTTCCATGAACTAGGGTTTCAATGGTAAAAATTATGGTGTCCATGTGATTTTGATATGTTATATGTTTTGATGTATTTGTTTATTATTTTATTTTCTAACATTATCACTCTAGACTTTACCATGGGGTATGCATGCCTAGTTAAGTTTTGCAATTGTATACCCATTTACATGTAGTTTAAAAATTTTCATCTCCATTTTTTTCAATTATTGCTATTATCTTTGAAATTTTAGGATTGACCATTGCTTCTTTGAATGGAACTGACAAATTCCAATATTCTCTTGCTTTTCCATGCTCATTTTTCATCATGTGTTGCACAACCTCATGCTTCATCTTTCACTTGTAAATCCTTGAAAGACTAAGCTAACTCCTTCTGACTCAGCAATTTCATCCTGGAATTTACTATGAAACATGGCTCACTTCCATCCCCTCACATGGCTCCTTTCAAGCAACTTCTCTTTCCAGCCCAAGCAATGATCTATGGCTAAGTCTCGTGAGAGATATTTATCACCAATCCATGCATGGTTTTCAACATCATATCACTTTCATGATATGCGCCTTTGATGCTAGTTATTAGGAATATTTGCAAGGCAAGATAAATAAAATCCATGCAAATGCATTCATAACAACAACAATATTTTATCTTGGAAAACCCTTATGGGAAAAACCAACCATAAATATCTTTGATTATCCTTTAGCCAAATCTAACCAAGCTAATGACCAAGTGAACACCTGCTCACTTCCCGTACCTTACAATGAAAGATCCCAAACCTATTTGTAGACTTCATTACATGCAATATTATAGAAAACATACCATAAACTACCAAAACTATAAACCCGAAAATAATAACTATACATTTAAAACTATTTCACTCATTCCTAAATCAAAATTAACCTAACACATTTGTAAATTCAATACCTTACTAATCCTTTAATCTACATTGCATTATATATGAAGCTCAATTCTTCTCCCTAATACTAAACATAACTCCCCACACATAAAACCAAAAAATAATAATAATGGAAAGTAAAACACATACTTCAGCAGTTGTTAAGAATGGTCAACCTAGTAATGCATATCGTCGTTAAGATCTGTAAAAAAATGCACAGACGCAACAAACGCATGGAGTATAAAATAATGAGCTGACTCGACATAAAAGAAATCATCTTAGAAAATTCCCATGGGGCTAGCAAGAAATATCTAATTACAAAAGTGCATTCGTTGAGGAAGATGTACTTATTTCATATAATTTATGCAACTTGGGAGGTGAACATAAATTTACTTACATAATTTGGTTCCAACTAAACTAAAAAATTGGCATACAATCAATAACTTGTTATATGCTCTAAAGCTTGAATAACAATGAATAAAGTATGCTCTAAACTGTGAAAAGTCATGAATTTAGTATTGTATAAAATTTGATATCAATATAGTCTTATAAACATTTTCATAATTAATCAAACTAATTAAAACAGATAACAACCAAGTGGTTTT
>APFE030865458.1:60431-112941 GCA_000404065.3 Pinus taeda | reverse complement strand
ATTTAAAATATATGTAACGGAAAAAAACTATACTCAAGTAACAATAAACATATTGTATTTTCTAAGTATTGTGTTTGTCAATTTCGTCATATGGAGTAGATGACAACATGTTGGAGGTCTTTTGAAGTAATTGCTTTGGTTGTTCAATTTAATCATCTTTCTATGTTGTTAGTAACAATTAGGTTTATATTTTAAATACATGAACATTTTCAATAACGCTAGTACCTACAAGACAGTTAATAAATGACAAAAGTAGTTCACATGATTTCAAAGGTAGTGCAAGTTTCACAAGGGTTAATCTTTTTGCAGAGTTTGTACAATGTTTACAAATTTTCCAAATATTAATCTTCTACAAGTTCATATTATTATGATTCTTTTTTGTTAGATTTATGGCTTAAATATTTTTTGAAATATCTTAGAATTCATTTTCTTAGTAACAATAACTTTCGCTATCAATTACTTTTCGTATAAAAGGTATGTATTAACCAACAATGCATATAACACTTATTTGGTTATACATTGTTTATTAAATTTTAATGGACTTCATGTTATAAGAAAGCTTATATTAAGAAAATAAATATTTATTTAACTAAATATATTCTTAGAAATTACTTATAAAAAATATTTTAAATTATTTAATAAATGATAAAATTTATATTTGAGAGGATGATAAATTTATTATATTATGAGGTAGGATGTTACTCACGGTTGGAATAAAGTTTGTAATAATTTTACATAAAATATAAATTTATAGTTAATATGATAAATTTAAGATCGTTAGAAATAAGTGACCGACCCTATGAAGGAGGAACTCTTTGACTTTGTAGTTCCTTTATTTTAGCTCTATGTTTATGTTTATGTTTTGAGTTGACCTCAAAGAAGCTTAAAATATTCATAAAGCACTTTGTGGACATAGAGATTTAATTAATGTAATATATTTCCATTTTTAGTAACAATTTGTAACGGGATTTAATACGTTGGATTGTAAACCTAATACACAACCATCACATTTTCCATTATTTTTATATTATTTAAATCACCTAGAATATTAGGTGTTTTTGTTAAGTTGTACACCTATAAAGTTAGCTGGCTTGTCATAACAAAAAACTCTAGAAAGCTCTTTGTGCTAGTAACTTGTGATAGCTAACTAGTTGGTACGATTCCCAATTAGTATTTTCATATGTTCAATGTTTAGTTTGGATACCACACATTTGAATATAATTATACAAGTTTCAATTTAAAAATTAATAATAATTTTTTTCAAGAGATACAATTTAAAATATATATATATATATATATATAATTTTTTTTTCTTTTCTTAAAAAAATCCAAAAATAATCAATTAGCCAAATTTCACGCCTAAAATTTTCCTTAACTTAAATCATCATTTAAAACAACACCACAATGTCAAGAAGATGATTATTAATAGCTGGAAAATTTATTATGATCTCAAAAATAAATATAGAAATGTTGAACTTTCGATATGATAAAGAAAAACACATCTTCAACACTTCAGTTGTCTTGGTTATATATTGAATTGTGTAGTTTGGACTTGTGATATGCCTTATGAGACCTAGAATAGAATTGAACAAATCCAATAATATTCTATAATCTTTAATTTTAAAATTAGATTTCTAAACATCTCACTTGGTTTTGTTGTCTTGGAAAACTAAGGTAAGGATGGTTTTCGAGGACGACGTCCCTCTATCCAACATCCCCATCCTTCAAAAAAATGCTTTGGTTGGAAGGTTCTCGAGCAAGGTGGTAAGCCAAACTTCTCTTTAGATATGGATTACTCAAAATTGGCTCCCTTTATTCAAAGGCTCTCCACTTTTCATGTGTTGGTGTGTGGTGTTAGGTGACCTCGTCTCTGCATGGAGGCCTAGTCTAACAATCATCTCATGTCTTTCTTCTCCCCATTATGTATTTGTTGATCTGGAAGTTCAAGAGTTAAATATTTCTATAAGATGTTTAAATGCCTATGTCTATACACAGACCACAATTTTTTTTGGGAATCCTTCGCAGAGTTTGATCTTATCAATGTTCCAAATATTATCATCGACGAAGACTTAAACTTAAATGTATCCATTAGGGAAATATAGGGATCATCTCTTTGAGATCCCTTGGAGGACTTTTTCAGACACCTTTTCTCCTCTCTAAACCTTAGTGATGTCGAACCAATTAAGATAGTTCCTACATAACAAAACATGAGATCGAAATACAATGCAATTTCCAAGCATCTTGACCTCTTTCAACTCCTCTTCGTTTAAGCTTAAGTCCATAATGGAGGCAGGTAGTGTACAAGCCCGAATAAACGCCACAAGAGGAAAAACTTATATTATTGAGATGAGAAATTCAAATATTTATACATCCCATATTTCAATACCAGATAGTTATGTGTGGACACATTATTAACTAAAAAACAAAAACTAATCACAGTAATAATGTACAATGAAATTCCTAAAGGATTAGTTAACATTCTCCCCTTAATTCGAAAGGACATCTGACATGCCAAATAACATTATGAACTTTTCAAACTTTTCACATCCTGGCACCTTTGTAAATATGTTTGTGATCTGCTTCGATGTAGTACAATGTGTCATATGAAAAACTTTGGCCTCTACATAATGTTGAATCAAGTAATATTTGGTGTTAATATGCTTGCTTCGATCATGAAACTTGGGATTCTTGGCCAACTAAATTGCAAAAGAGTTGTCAATGAGAAGTGGAGTTGAAGTCTTCTGTTTCTCCTACACGTCTTTAAGTATTTTGTGATGCCGAATGATTTCATTTGTGGCTTGAGTTGCTACAACACATTTAGCTTCGGTGGTAGAATCAACAAGAACTAATTGCTTGCATGATCTCTAACTGATGGTTGTTGATCCAAGGCTCATCAAATAACCAAAAGTAGAGACCCCATTCTCCTTATCTCCATCAAAATCACAATCTTAATGACTGGTGGGATGGAAATATGCAACTTTGGAATATTTGATGCCATATGTTTGAGTGCCTTTCAAATACTTGAGCACTCGCTTTGTTGCATTCCATTGACCTTCACATGGTTGATGCATGAACCTAGAAAGTATCTCTAAATCAAAAGTTATGTCAGGTCAAGTAGTAGTTAGAAAATTCAAACTTCTAACAAGTTGTTTGTACTTTTTTGGATCTTTAAATGTACTTCCTTTAGTGGGAGTAAGATTCAAATTTTTCTCCATAGGAGTAGCGACAGGGTTACAATCCTACATCCCAAATTCGTCTAATAGCTGTCCAATATACTTTTTCTAAGAAATAAAAATATATTTGGGTTTCTGATCAACTTCCATCCCTAAATAATAATGTAACAAACCAAAATCTGTCATGTCAAAAACTTTAAATAATTCTCTTTTAACAGATGTTATATAGTCATTATTATTTCTTGTGATCATCAAAACATCTACATACACAACTAGATATACAACTGACTTTCTAATTTTATTAACAAAAAGAGTTGTATCATCCATATCAAATAACTTATAATTCGACTTGAGAAGGTGTTCAATTAATTTTTTATACCATGCACAAGATGCTTGTTTTAGTCCATACAAAGCCTTTACCAACCTACATACCTTTTTCTCTTTACCTTTAGTAGCAAAAGATTCTGACTAAAACATATAAACATCCTCCTTCAAGTCTCCATTCATAAATGTTGTTTTTACATCCATATGATGTATCTTCCAACTATTTTGGGCTGCAAGAGAAAACGGAGTTATAATTGTGCCCCATTTTGTTGTAGGGGCAAATGAATTTGTGTAGTCAACACCTTCCTTCTAAGCATATCCTTTTGCTACAAACCTTGCCTTGTATTTATTAAGCGAAACATCAACGTTATACTTGATCTTATACACCCATTTGCAACCAATGGGTTTGACGCTAACAAGAGGATCCACTAACCTCCAAGTTCCATTCTTAATAAGTGCATCATACTCATTTTTCATTGCATCCTTCCATTCATCACAATTAGTAGCTTCTTTAGAACAACTAGGTTCACTAATTATAGAATGATTAAATTCACAATCATGAGAAATGTTACTTGAATCACCTTTAGAAGAACTTCTTGTTTCAAATTCATCTTTCTTGCTTGGAAATCTCCGAACACGTGTGGATCTCCGTAAAGGTTGTCAAAGTGGTTGTGATGGTTGCTCATCTTGAAAAACATGCTTAATAATAGGTTCTTCATGAGCAATTTTTGACCCTACATAAACAACATTATCTTCCAATTTTTCTTTAGCAGTAACATTCTCATGAGTCAAAGATGGAAGAACCACAGATTGATCCAGAATGGGAACCCGACTTCATTATGTGATACATCATTATCAGATTCAAAATAGAACTTTTTGGATGCAAACTTATCCAAATGATTTAGTTTTCTATCAACAATGGAATTATTTTTATCTGATTCAAGAAATATAACATCTCTTGAAAGAATGCACTTCTTATTTTCTTCATCATATAGCCTGTATGCTTTGGAACTATTGGAATAACCCAAAAATACACATTTTTGACTCCTTGCACCTAATTTATTTCGTTGTTGCTTAGGAATCAAAGCATAACATTTAGATCCATAAAATCTGAAATGTTGAACAATTGTGAGTCTATTATACCAAAATTCATAAGGAGTTTTGTCGTTGATAATAGAAGGAGGACAACAATTTCTAATGTATGTTGCACAAACAATTGCTTCTCCCCAAAATATCAACTTCACATTCTTAAAGAACATCATAGATCTTATCATATTAAGCAAATTTCTATTCATACGTTCTGCAACACCATTTTGTTATGAATTATAAGGTATGGTAGTCTAATGTTTGATGTCATTGTCCTTTAAATAATGTTCAAAACAATTAGATGTATATTCACCATCATTATCAGTTCTAAGAATGCCAATATTAAGTTGAGCTTCATTTTGGATCATCGAATGAAAAAATTTAAAAGCTTCAAATACTTATGATTTATATTTCAACAAATACACCCAACAAATTCTTGAATAATCATCAATAAATGTCGACATATATTTATTACCATTAGCAGTTGCAACATTAATAGGTCCTCACAAATTTGAATGTATGAGACCTATTTTTCTGGAAGCTCTAGAAGAAGACCTATGAAAAGGTAGCTTACAATGTTTTCCCAAAATACAAGCATCACATGTCGTCATATTTTTCAGAATTGTAGGCAATCCTTTGATACCTTGCTTTCTCATAATTATGATGCTATCATAATTAATGTGACCAAAATGTGCATGCCATAATAAACTAGAAGATAGAGTATCACTTTGTTGTGCTAAAAGAGAAAAACTATCATGAGAATTTATAGTATATGATGTGCCACTCAGTTTTAAAAGTGCACCTTCTTCAACACTAGTCATAATGACTACATAATCAGATGCTCTATGTATTTATTTGATGTCATCAAAGATATGTATCGAATGCCCTTATTATCGAATATGTATAAGAGACATTAGATTTATTTGAAATTGTGGAATGTAAAGGACATCATGTAGAACATAATCTGCAAGCTTGGGTATCTTCAAACAAATGGATCCAATTTTGAAGGCTTAACTTGAGAATTGGCAGCAAAATATAATACTCCATCAACTTGGTCACTGAATGTTTCAAAGAAATCTCTTCAAAAATTCATATGACATGTAACTCCTGAATCCAAAATCCAGTGGTTTTACCATGAAGAAAACGCAGAACTAAAAACATCACTAATATTAAAATTGAAATGAGAAACAATTTAATATGTAGAATCTAATGGTTTTCCCTTATCTGGTGGTGGCTGATCTTTATTTTCATTCAACTGTTCTCTCCTTTCACTCAATTTCTACTAAGGAATTCTACAATTAGCAGCAATGTAACCAATTTTACCACATCTAAAACATTTAATAGCTAGTTTATCATTAAAATTCCTTTGTTGTTTATCATTTTGTTGTATGTATAATTATTTTTTCCCCCCCTACCTCTATAATTTATTCTACCAAAGACTCTAGTAATTTTATCACCTCTATAAGTTTCACCATGAGACTTCCGATCTTTTTGTGAAAGGCATAAAGTTTCTACGTTAGAATTGGGTGGAGCCTCTTTCTTCCCAAAGGCATTTTCTCTTTCAGCTATTTTGTTCACTAATTTATCAAATCTAATGCCTTTTAATTGCCCACTAGCTTGAAGAGATTCTAAGTAGAGCGAATAGACAGGGTGGAGAAATTTAATAAAAGCAATAAGTTGTAAATCTACTTTAATACTAGTTGCTTTTATAAAACGAAAAATAACTTTTATTTCAGAAGCCATCTTTAAAGTATCATTGTCTTTCATCTCCAAATTGAATCATTTCAACAACAATTGAATAATTTCTAGTTCTGAATGTGAATCATAAAGTTCTTTCAACTTTTGCAACGCTTCAAATGTTGTAGTGATTAATGCATATGCTTTGTTGTCTTTTGTCTCCCAACTTGCACGTTGTTTTTCCCTTTCAGGCGGCTCTAACACAATTTCTTTTCTATCATTATATTTCTTTCCTTGACATACATCCCACAAATTGTTAAAAATAAAGGCACTTTTAAGCTTTCGAAACCATTCTTGATAATTCTATTTTCCGTTAAGGACAACTCTAACCATTGAAACTATTGAAGTCATAATTGTTTTGCAGCCAAAAATATTCTTCAAACAAATCCTTTTCAAAATTTCAAATATGTGCAATACTCCTCTAAAAAATAATAAATCCATTTTTCCTCTTGTTTTAAATAAAAATTGGCTTAGTGTTCTGATAATGGGCTTCAAAAATAACCCAGCAAGGAGCTAGGTTCAAATCTCAGTATCTGCCTATTTTATTTTCCTCAACTTTTAAACTTATTTTACCTCAACAAAAAAAACTTGGTAAAAATATTTTAAAAAAAATTGTACAAAAATAAATAAATCAATAATCCTATTTTACATAAATGTAATAATGTCCCCCCCAAAAAAATTATTTCACCAACAACACATGACGAATAAGGAAAACTCGATTTCAAATCTGCTCGATATACACACATGCCTGTGATTTGAAGGTTTAGAAGTTTGAGGCTCGAATCCCCTTTGCGTCATTCATGCAGACCTTCGGACTGATGGTGGGGTTTCGAAAATGGGGTGACTTTAGGCTCTGGAATAGAAATGCCCTTGAATTTTCCTTGGTTGGCTTCCACGAAGAAACTTGTTTCTTTAATGCTCCCCACAAGCTTCAGCCCTTGAATTATTGGAACACTTCTTGTTGTTTTCCCATCTGGCAAAGAATTTGACCTACATGGAGCTCTTTTAGTAAAAGAAATTGGCAGAGATAAGGCTAGACTCGAAAATCTATGCTTGTGTTTTAGCAGTGTATGCCAGTTTAAAAATTTGTTTGATGGAATGTGCCAACCAGATGTTGTGTCACGGATATCAATGCGTGCGGGGATGGAGAAGGCAGTTTCAAGCATACACAGGATCCCCACTTCTAAGAGCTCATTAAATTTAATTAAAAAAACATTTCAAAATTGATTCACATTCTTTATCAAATAAATAAACAATCATAGCGATGCTTTGAATATTCCCGGGTAGATATATATCATGGTTAGAAGTTGTTACTGAAACTTCATAAGATTCTTAGAGCTTCTTTGTTATTAATTCAACTATCAAAACACCAAAACATGCGAATGCAGAAAATGAAACCATAAAAACATACCCATCAAAATGTAAAATCTCAAACTAGAAAAAAGTGAATTGTGAGTCACTGAACAAGTAGCGAAAACTCCACTGCTAAAACCTTTGCTTCCTCCTCTCCTGTGGTTTCTTATGAAAATGAAGGAACTTCAAAATCTTCATACCAGGCATGGAGTTTATAAACAACACAACCAGGGCTCTGATACCAATTTACAAGCCTGGATAAACTCCACAATAAGAAAAACTTATATTATTGAGATGAGAATTACAAATATTTATACATCCCAAATATCGGTACCAGACAGTTATGTCTAGACCACTGAATAACTAAAAAACATAAACTAATCACACTAATAATGTACAATGAAAATGTCGAAGGATTAGTTAACGAGATATATAAACTAAGATAAATGACTTATATTATTTGAAATCTTCAGGAACTTTCTTAGAAGCAGAATTAGACGCCTTACACCCCCTTGAATTCCATAAAAGGGAGTTTCTCTCTAGGGAAGAGGAGGCTTGGAGGTTCAAAAATATGGCTATTTGGATTAACGAAGGAGATAATAATACAAATTTTTTCCACAATTACACAAATCAATATAGGAACATTAACTCCATCTGGTCAGTTGAGGATTAGGATGAAATTTTGCACTCCTCTTTACATGCCATTGTTTGATTTCTAGTCCAACACTTCAAATCCCTTTTCACTCGGACACCCAAGTGTCCTATCCAGGAAATGTTGGAGACTCTAACTTTTTTTTTTCATGTTGTCATCGACAACATGAACTCTTCTCTTATGGAAGTCATCTCTGAAAGTGAACTATTGATTGCTCTATCATTCATCCAAAATAAGAAGAGATTTGCTAAAATATGATATACTCAAAGTTGTTAGAGAGTATCAAAGTACAAGGAAAGTCTTGGGGGTTCTAAATTCCACCTTCATCACCCTTATCCCTAGAAAGTAGGATACCACGTCTTTCAATGAATTTCAACCCATATATTGCTGCAAACTAATTTACAACCTCATATCCAAGATAATCACTTCTAGGCTTAAGCCCATCCTTAGTGAGATTATTTCTGAGGATACATTTGGCTTGCTTCAAAACCATCAAAACCATCAAAACCATGATGTGGTTTTGTTGACCCATGAAGCATTACATTCTATCAAAACAATGAATATTGTAGCAACATCTATTAAGATAGACCTATCCAAAGCTTACAATCACATGGATTGGACATTGATAAGATTAATATTAATCCATATGGGTATGAATATTAATATCGTTAACTGGATCATGAATTATATTCATTCTTCTAGCTTTTCAATTCTCAAAAATGGTCATTCATCTCCTTTCTTTTGTGCTTCTGCAAGCCTTCTTTAATGTTGCCCCCTCTCCCACCTTCTTTTCTTCTTGTGATAGAAGTTCTTAGCAAGCTCATTCCTGATGCCATTTCCAAGGGAGAGATAAAAGGAGTAAATATATCCCACTCCTTTGTCATCTCTCACCTCCTTTTTGTCAATGGTGTCTTCCTCTTTATAGCAGGATTTTTCATTTATCTTCAGTCAATGAAGCATATCTTGGATTAGTTTTCTATGATAGTAGGTATGGTCATTAGCCTGTAAAAATACTTCTTGTCATACGATAATATTTAGCACAAGGTCCTACTTCTAGTACAATCCTCCTTCCATATTTAGATCAAATATATACATGAGGGTATAAGATACTTGGGTTTCATGATGAAACTAAATACACATTATTTCGAGGACTAGTTGTGGTTGTATAAGAAGGTTGAGAGTTAGGTTGAGTTGTGTGGACAAATAGGTTACTTTCTAAGGGAGTACACCTCGTTATGGTAAATTAAGTGCTCGAAAGCATCCCAGTATACTAGACATCTATTGTCATTCTTCGCAAGGGTATTGTAAACGAAATTCACAAGTTAAGTTTCTGTTTCTTATAGTCAGAAAGTAAGGATAAGTGAGGTTTTCCTCTAGCTTCTTTTTCCTCCCTTGTCATGCCAAAGTCTCTAGGAGGCTAGTGGTTGAAAAATATTTACTCTTTTAATCTTTCCCGTATGGTGTGAATCTTATGGAAACTAACTAACAATGTTTCTCACTAGGTTCAATCTCTTAAGCTCGAGTGAAAAGTCAATTATTGGTTGGTATTGCAATCCTTGAAAAACTACAATGGAGCTTCCATTTTTTGGAGGGCATTGGTTAGATCTTTCCTGCTTATTGGAGCTTTCATTGTGTGGAGGATTAGTAATGGAAAGAGTGTTATATTGGAATTACATCCATGGGATGGTACGGATGATGATTATCCCTTATCTCAAAATTGCAAATCTATTCTTAAGAATGTGGGTCCCTCTATCCTCATCGATGTAAAATAACATCCTAATCAGATTTTGGAAAGATGGCACTATAAATTTGTTGCTAACCTTAACCTCCTTGGTCTAAAATGCAATGAATGAGACATCTATGTGAGCCTTCTTGTGTCATATTTCATGTGTATTTCAGAGGAGAATGAGGACCATCCCATGGTCCAATATTCCTTCTTCTGGTGAATTCTCTGCTAAAGTTGGGTACAAAGCTTACATTGAATCTTCATTCTCTATAAATATAAAAGGGTGGTGGCAATTCACATGGAAAAAAAATAGTCCATTAAAATACAAAATTACTCTTAGGCTTACACTAAAAAACAAGCTATTGTCATGGGATAATATTGTGAAAAGGGGTTCATGTGGGCTAGATCATTGTTATATCTGCCTTAACTATTTTGAATCGGTCTCACATCTCTTTATATCATGTCCCTATGTGAGAAAAGTTTGGAGTCTGATTTACCCTGTATTCTCTCCAGCCTCTATGTGTTGGGCATGGAAAGTTTTAGGGGCTAATATTCGCAGGTGGGCTAATTTTCCATGATTTTTCCAAAAAAAAAAAAAAAAATCGCTAATTTCCATTCTTTCTAAAAATGATTCACCCAAATTTTACAAGATAAAATTATTTTACCTTAAAAATCACCAACATTAAATTGAGACTATGTATAAAATCATTGTAAATTTGAATAATTCTAAATATATCCATAAACATTTTACAGTTTTCATATTAGGGACTAGTGAGATTCGCCAATGTTTTTAAACTTCAAGATAATTTTCCATCCTTAAAATTCTCCCTGGTGTTGGGACACATCATCTTTGGAGGGTTGCGCAATGGAGTAGGCTCAGGACAAATCTATTAAGGAATTTCATCCCCTCTCTTCTATTTTTGCCTATAATATTTGGTGGTATAAAATTTATGTCCATATTCTAGGAAAAATAAATTCGTCCAAAAATTACTGCAAGGGTTATTGAAAATCTTGCAGTAAAAGAGTTATATTCTAAACCCAAAAGGAAAAGAGAAAGATTGTATGTAATGCCAGATTTAGACAGATAAATTTCTTAGGGTTTCTTTGATGGCACTAATCAAAGAAATCCTCCTCACTATGTTGTAGAGGCTATATTGTATTTGAATCCAAGCCACATTATCTTTTATGTTATGCTCCTAAAAGAGGCTCAAACAATAAGGCCGAATTTATAAATCTATGGATGCTTTTGTATACTACTAGCCACCTACAGGTAAACAAGTTACATGTGATGGGGATTCACAACTTGTCATTAGTTGGGAAAACAATGATATTGAATTTGATATCCCAAGAATAAATCACATTCTTAGAGAAAACAGTTCATACTTGGAAGCCTTCGAATGGACCTCTTTCTCTCATATATATAGGGAACTTAATCAAAAGGTTGATCAACTTTTGAAGGATGGTCTTCAACAACTAACTAGATCTTTTAGACAATATGAAACGTGGGAGGATCAAGAGATAAATGAAATGGAATTCAAGTTATGAGTGGTGAACTATTTTTTGTTTAATTATTATTTTAATATAGCTAGTTTTTAAGCTTTCCAATATGTTTTAAACAGAGGGTTCATATTTGTTTATGATTTTTAGATTTTCTTTTCTTTTGAGAAGCTCTGAACATTCCTATGTTTTTGGACCTCAAAATTTATATTTTCTTTACAAAAATATAAGTTAACATGTTAACAAAATTAATTGTTAATTTTCAAAGATACTTATATATTATAAATCCTTAAGTTAATTTCTAAAGGTGTGATATCTTAGATTCCTTGCTTAATCTAGAGTTGTATGCTACATATTTTAAAAGACATATACCTTCAACTTGAGATTTTTTATTATTGTTTTATCTTCTTATGATTATAACAAGGTTAGACTTATACGTTTATGTAATAGTAAAGGGAGATCCTTGAGAATTTCTTGTAGAGTTTTTTCAGTAGAACATACAGGGATTCTAGTACCCTGTCTAAAATCTTCTTGTACGACCATTTGGGCATTTTGCAAAAATACACAAAAATTAGATTTAATCTGGAATTTGAAAAGAAAACCACAATGTCATTAATCTATAGTAAGTACTCCACCAAGTATAGAACTTAGGAGATTGGGGTGGTAGGTATGAGAGAGGTTATTTTAAACAATAGAGGAACATTGTAACACATTGTTTTGTCACATTCATGGAAATTGATGTCGTACCCCTATCCTTCACCATCCAAAGCATATTGCCTTTAATCCCTATAGAAGATGTAAGAAAAATATTTCTATGGAAGATAAGAATATTGTATAAATAGCTTTAAAAAACCTAATTCAAAAGGATGTCAGGTTTTAGACATTGATAAACTGTGACACTACTTATCGTCACAGGTTGCATACCAGCTAGACTATGATACTATCACACTTTGCGCATTTAAAAGGTGTGAAACTGCTTTAACAAAAGTAAAATTAAAAAGTATGAGAATCTTCTAAAATAGAAACCTCGTGGATGACATCTCCTTAGAGCATTGTGGATTTGTCTTGTGTCCTTAACTTATTGGATCTCAACCTCCATCCCATATCCTCTTCCCATCATTTCCCAGGCTTACAAGTACAACTATATTCCATTGAGATGGTTAGTTATAAAATCTCAGAAAGGATTTTTGCTTTAGTGAAACTCTTTTGAAATATAAAACCTTTGATCTCAGGACTTTTGAAGGCAAGGCATTGAAACAAAGAATAGCTAGAAAGGGGCCTACAACATCAAGGCAACTTCAGGTTGTAACATTTTCTTCATTGTAATACAATTACATGTTACTTTCCCACAAAATATTATCTATCTATTTAGAAATATATGGCATATAATTCCTTGATCGTATGTATAGGTTTTATCAAATCATTTTTGGATTATATGTGCTTTGATAGTTTGTTTGTTTGTGTCATTTGCAGGTTTTTTCTTCAGAGCATTGAGGATGAGACTAGAGCTACAACAAACAACCAGCGAGGACAACCTTCATAAAAAGGTATGAGTTAATCCCACTCTCATTTCCATTGATAATTTTATTGAAATTAAACCTAGGAAAAGTTTATTGTTCCTGTCTTGTTTTGTTCTAGATATGGCTACCAAATCTAGAACAAAACAAGATAGGAATAAGAAACTTTCCCTGGGTTTAATTGCAATCATCAAGGATGATCATTATTATCTGCAATAGGGGTTTGTCTGTTAGCAAGCATCAATGTTTTCCTACACATAAAGTCTTGGCATTTATATTAACAACCAGGCTGCATGTCTGCAAGGCTTGAATCTTTCCAAAAAACCATTACATATCGAGTTTGATGGTGTTAGGGGACCTCAAAATTGTTTTCAAACCCATGGTCTTGAACACCAATTATCTAGCCTCGCAACTGGTTTCAGTAATAAAGAATATTATACAAGATAAAATCTTAATCGCAAATATATATCATCACATTTTCCAAGAAAATAATTCTAATGTGGCTGATTTGTTAATCAAACAACTTTGAAAAATTTGGAGACAATTGTCGTTAATATTATCAACCCATAGTGTGATTTAATGAAGAGCACCCCACATATATGTCATTTAGGAGGGTATACCTCCCATTGTAAGGCTCAAAGTATACACAAAACAAGGAGTATGAGAATCAATTGTTCCTCTCTTATCACAAAACTGAAACCTCCTCCTCAAATATTTATGGCCAACAACATAGTGTTGTGGAAATATGACATTGTGGTTGGAATTTCATACTTATTCTGATTTAAAGGCTTGGCATGGCGGTCACTTCTTTGGTGATTTGATTGGTGGCTCTGGTGCTTCATGGTAACGACTTCTTAGGTAAGTGGGTCACCAATCTATGTTTGTTCTTTGATGAATTGGACATAGTTGTTTCACGGAGCATCCTTGAATTGCTTGGCTTGACTACTATCTCAAGGTATTCCGTCACCCTATTGGAATAATTTCAACTATCCCCTTTTAAAGGCTCAAGTTTTAGTGACATTGCATTTATTTCTAATCTTGGAATTAAAGCATTTGAAGTTTATGGTGTAAGCTCTAGGTTCCTTTTTTGTTTTAGATGATTTCCTACCGTTGATTTGCTTGTCCCAAAGACTCAACTCGACCTATTCTTTGGAATATTTTGTTAACTATATTAGTATTACTGTAATCTTGATGTTTTTCCTAGCCCTCTTCTACTCTTACCTTGGGTTTTGATGGCTCCCTCATTTATCTGTAATTTTGGTAGTCCTAAACCCTATAAATATCATCTCTTGCTTTGCAACTTTAGCTTTAGTGCCTATCGAATGGACTATAGGGTGAATTTTAAGGCATCATGAGGACTCAATTGATGAACATGGTACCTCAACACACTTAGTGACAGAGAATAATAAAGGACCAACTAATTTTTTTTAGCTCTCATATTGAAGTTATAATGGGCAGGCTCAAGCAATAAAAAAGAGAACTTAATGCACTAGAGAAGAGAAAATCGAGCTTCATAACATGGTTTTCCATGTTAAAATGTGAGTAATTTAGAAATTGTATAACTCCAATCTCTTAATTAAAACTCTAAGAATCCCGTGGAAAATAACACTACCCACCAACTCTTGGAGCACATGGAAACAACAAACCTCATGATGGACCTAGATAAGGAAACAATGGATGAAGGTCCCAGTTGAAATTCCTTCTAGTAAATAAATAGATATGTTTTATAAAGCTATCAGACTTTGGGTCTATTTTGTAGGAGTTATATTACAAGAAATTTTAGGGAAATGTTGTATATGTTGTTTTTGGCATACAATTATATGCTAGAACACTATTTTTTTGGATTGTGAATTTCTTTTTAGAAACAAACTTTGATGTATCTTTGTTGTGAGCTTTGCTGCATCTTTTAATTAATATAAATCTTCCAGATATGGTTTAAAAAAACATATAGAACTTATGAGATGAATTCCCATTGCCTTTTTCCATTCACTAATTAAAAGAAAAAACCAACAATACAAAGATACTAAAGAATAGAAATTGATAGTATTAAAGAAACGAATCATCATATATATGGAAAATTTAAAACAATCAATATTGGTATCTTTTGAACTTGAAACCTAGGATGTATAAATATTAAAATCCAAACATTACTATGTTCCTTTAGCATTGGGAAAAGCCAAATATGGGAAAATAATCTTTTCTTCCTAGATTGTGTACTTTAGGCAATATAGTTCTCCCAAACAAGGCATGTTCTTTCCAAAGTAATACAAACTAAGGAATCATGTACTTGTAATGTTGAACAACTCTCACATTTATTTCTCCTCTTCCTTTCCTTTTTCTTTGGTGGTTGACTTACAACCTTTATTACCACATCAAAAGCATATTTAATATTATGCGGGTAAATAAAAATATAAATTAGAAAAGAATATCCATAACTAGAATGAAAATGTCCACTCATAATATTCTTTGCCATTGTAGATTGTGAATTAAAGTGTCTTCCATATTACTAGATAGGGGATTTTTCCACAACCATGACATAATTGTTGTATATATACAAGCTTTTAAGAATATGAGCAATGCAAGAAAAATAAAATACAAGCATTTAATACATTCATAAAAACAACAATATTCTATCTACAAAACCCTTGCAAGAAAAGCCAACTATAAACATCTTTTGATTACCTTTTGGCCATGTAATAACCTCAAGTTAAAGTTTCATGCAATAAAGGACATTAAAGGAAAAATAGTGCCAACGTCATGGGACACGTATTCCAAGTCGAATAGAGGGGAAAAAATTTAAGTGGCTATCACTTGTGGTTCATTAATGACTATGGAAATTGGCGTTGGCATTGACAAAGGCAAGAGGCAATAAATGGCAATTAATTCAAGGAATAAAGGAAAATAGGAGAAAAATAAGATTAAGGGACAAGAATATGCATGCAAAGGAAATTAGAGAGAAAATAAAGTAAAATGAAAGAAAGAGAAAAAGGAAGAGAAGAGACACTAGACATTAATGATAAAAAGGCATCAGAGAAATAGTTGACAACTTTTGCTCAGTTTTTAATCAATTTCAGAAATTGAACTTGAAGAAGAGAGAAAGAGCACTTAGACACAAGCAAGCAAAGGAAAGCAAGGGAGCGCAAGGGAGAATATTGGAGAAGCAACTACAATAGGAATATTTCGAAGGTAACATGTCGCATGTGTGATTTCCTTGTTGGGATATGAATGCATGGTACATGAATATGGTTACTTGATTGGTTGTTGTCATTGGCATGGGATTTTCCTGGATTGACAGTGGGTCCAACCTTACCTTGCCATTTCCTGGATAGCCATGGTGTGATGGGATTCATTCTTCATTGAGATTTGGATTGTCGAAAGATTTTGGATCTGGGTGAGGTGGTCTAGGGAAAATCCCAAGGGTTAGGGGTGGAAATGGTTTTCTCTGGGAAGCCCTTAACAAATGGTTTGAGACAGGAAAACTCCCTTGGGTATGGTGAATAAATTATGAGGCATCCAAGCTTGTGTTGGTTTTGTGATTTCTGGACCAGTTTAGGTGAAATCGCTATGGTTGAGGGTTGAGGTGGTTTAGCCTCTGGATGCCCTAGTTGATTTTGCTTTGGTTTATCCCATGAGATCCCACATTCATGCTTGGAATAGGGCATGGGGGTGATTGGCTGAAAGACAAATTTGGTTCATACCAATCTATGGTCGAGTGGTACGTGGAAGTCCCTAACTTGGTTCGCTTTATGTATATGTTATTAAGTGTTATTTCTTATTAAGATTAATGAGCACAGGTATTGGCTATTATGTTGATTTCATGACTAGTTTGTCATGGTTTCATTATGTTTAGATGTTGGTTATAGGCATGGTTAAATGATGTGCTCTTGTTATGGATCTTGTTCATGATTTGATAAGTTGTTTAATGGTTACATGAATGCATGAGCTAACAAGTGTTGTTGCAGCTAGCTTGAGAAGGGCAGTGAGCCTTCTTGATGATTCTATGGTGAAATGAATGAGACCATGATCAAATTTGCATTCATGGCCTATAGCTACCATGTTTAGCATATGTTTGACTAAATGTTTATCATGTGATTGGCATGTATGGACAAGATATGAAACTAGTATAGCTTGTGTGTACTTTTAGTCATCTTAGAATTGATTGTAGAAAGTTCTGGGCAATTCTAGGTAGTGGCCTGTAGGCTAGCCCTGAAAATGTGGCCCTGATTTGGCAGTTTCATGCGTGAAATTAGGAAATTTTAGTTGCAACTGCATAGAGGGAGGCTTGTGTGTGTGGTTGGAGATTTCCAACCACATGCACAGCTTGGTATGTGTGCAGTTGGGTAGTGAGCTCAATTAAAAAGAAAGTTCCAACTCAGGGTTTGATCACTAATGGTTGATGTCTGACACCTAGGTGATCTGGAGCCCGTGAGAGGTTTCAGTAAGTTTCTGGTTAGTAGACCCCACTTCCATAACTGGAACTTAGATGTTGGGTCATGTCATAGTAACTTTTAGCTCATGTTTACCCTAGAGAGCTTGTAAAAGTGAGTAAATGTGGGTTGGGGTGTTACAAGGTGGTATGAGAGTAGTTTTGTTCCCTGCAAATCTTTCTCTAGTACCAGTGCCACCAAGTGGCATCAAAGCTACGTTTATAGTATTGGACCTCGTGGTACATGAAGATGATTATGGTTATAATGCATACAATTATTGTTACAGTTTCGTATTATTATCAAGCATGCATCATGATGTTTATATGTTGTTACAATTACTATATATATTGCGTTAATCTCGATTGACTTGTGCAGATGCAACATCCTCCCCTGAGATACATTGAGGTATGACTTTAATTATGTATTCTATTTGATTTATCTAACACAGTATGTTTGCAGGAAAATAGAAGGCCAAAGATGAAGAGAAGAATGGTGGATTATAGTTCACATGACTCCCTGTACATGCCTAATGTGAAATCAATGGAATGGGAAAAGTTAGTTGAGAAGTAAGGAGAGGAATATTCTCTTGATCTAGCAGATACATTGAGGATTCTAAGGGTGAAGATTAGGAGTTGCAAGGAAGATAATAATAGGTTGATTGAGGCACAGGAAAGGCTTTCCAGAGCTCATGAACAACAAGTTGTCTTTAATGCACTCATCCTTCAAATCCTTTCAGATTTGCGGAAGCAGGGACAACTGGGGATCAGTCATGGAGATAGGCAGGAGGAGAAGAATAATGGGGCAGATGGTAGCAGGTCTTAGAGGAGACACAGGTTGGACAAGGTTGATACAGTGAAGATTGGCGTACTCTTAGATACACCTGACAAGAGGACTGGTAAGCATGGGTTTTATTCTATTTCTTCTTCAAGGAGACATCATTTCCATCGCTGCCAACATCATAGGAGGAGGGAGTATTTTCCAAAACAATTCAAGAAATCCAAGCCTCTTACTTTTTATGGTGAAATAAAGAATTCAGAAAATGCAGAAGCATGGCTTCTTGGGATAAGGAAATTTTTCAGATTGCATGACTACTCAGAGAACATGAAAGCCAAGATAGCTACCTTCAATCTCAAAGGAAAAGCAGATATCTAATGGGAAGATATTAACAAGGTCATAGGCATTATAGAAGAGAAGTGACTTAGGATGATTTTAAAAGACTCTTTAAGAATAAGTACCTATTTGAGAGGTGTTATGATGGAAATGTCAAGGAGTATATGAGCTTCGGATGGGTTCCATGACCAATGAAGAGTATACCACCAAATTTCTTTGGTTGTTGAAGTATGTGCCCTACCTAAAGGATGAGAAAGAAAAGATCCAAAGGTTCATCAGTGGGTTTCTAGTAGCATTCAAGGATTGGATTGAGTTTGATGACCCTTTGTCAATGGAGGAAGCTATCAAGAAGTTAAAGCATCGCTATGAGTGGTCAAAGTGAAAGCCTAAGTGCAAGTGTGGCTGGAAAGGTAATGAGAAGATGAAAGGAAAATGGACTAAAAAGTGAGGAAGATCTTAGGATGCAGGTGAGAAAGAAATGTAGCCCCTCATAAGAATTTGTATGCAACTGAGAAAGGACACCGGTCTCAGCCTAGAGAGCAACAGAATAAAGGCAATGGTGGGGAACCATTGAAGTGTTGGATTTGTGGTAAAGATCACCATAAGAAGGATTGTCCAATGTACTAGGGTGGTAGGTCACATATCTACAGTGCTAAGGAGGCACAGATAGTTTGGGATGTAGGTCAGAGCATTCTTTTGATCTATGTAGTACTTAATAATAGACAGGCATACCATCAGGCAACTATTATTGAGATGGAAGGTAAGCTTCGTGATAAATTTGTTTCCATTTTGATTGATCCAGGATCAAATTATTGCTATGGTAGTCCTAACCTAGTGGATTAGTGTCATTTGAATAAGGAAGGGCGTGCAAAATCTTGGTTGGTGTAGTTGGATACTTGAACCAAGAGAATAGTTCATCATTGGTTGAGATCTTGTGCATTTGAGCTTAATGGCATGCCTACAACAACACACCTAAATGTGCTTCATTTGGGTTCATATAACATGCTCTTTCACATGGATTGGTTGTTTATTCGCAGGACCAAGGTAGATTGTTATGAGAATTCCATTGAGTGCCTAGATGATGACGGGGAAAATAGCTTCTTGCAGGGAAAGAAGAATTTTGCATCAGTGGGAATGGTTACAGATATGCAAGCTAAGCACAACTGCATGAAAGGGTGTGTATTGTTTGCAGTTCATAATTCTAGTGAAAAAGGGAAGGAAGATGAGGATGATGAAGTCTTGAGGAAGTATCATGTATTAAAACAGTTTCAAGATGTGTTTCCTACAGGGATTCCAGAGTTGCCTTCTCATATAGAGGTGGATTTCTCTATTGAGTTGATATCAGGGGCAACACCAACATCTAAGGATGGAATTTAAGTTGCAACTTAAATATATGATTGATAAAGGATGCATAAGGCCAAGTGTGTCTCCATGGGGTGCACTAGTTTTGTTTATAAAGAAGAAGGATGGTACTCTAAGATTGTGCATTGATTACAGGCAGTTGAACAAGGTGACCATCAAGAACAAGTATCCATTGCCTTGGATTGATGATGTGTTTGATTAGTTGAAGGAAGCAGCAGTATTTTCAAATATTGGTCTCAAATCAGGATGTCATCAGGTGGGCATCAAAGAAGAATACATCTACAATACTACATTATGTACAAGGTATGGTTACTATGAGTTTGTGGTGGTTCCTTTTGGTCTTACCAATGCTCTAGCCACTTCATGTGGTTGATGAACAATGTGTTTCGCACTTATCTAGTTAAGTTTGTGATAATATTTGTTGATGATATATTGGTATATTCATAGAATCAGGAAGAGCATGCAAAGCACCTAGTAGTAGTGTTGAGATTGTTGAGAGAGCATTAGTTGTTGACTAAACTCAGCAAGTGCAGTTTCTTTTAGACTCGGATTGATTACTTGGGACATGTTGTTTCCAAGGAAGGGATAGTAGTGGATCCGGAAACGATTAAGGCTATCATGGAGTGGCCAGCTCCAGAGAATGTGGATGAGGTTAGATCATTCATGGGATTAGCATGTTATTATATGAGGTTCATCAGGAACTTCTCCAATATTGGTTTCCTATTACATCTTTACAATGGAAAGGGAAGAAGTTTGAATGGACTGAGGAGTATGCAACTAGTTTTGATCAGTTGAAGCGTTTGCTTACAAATGCTTCGGTTTTGAAGATTGCAAATTCTGATAAGGAGTTTGGTTTGTACATATGCTTACAAGGAAGGACTTAGTGGAGTCCTGATGCAGGAAGGGCAGGTGGTTTGCTATGAATCAAGGAAGTTGAATGAGCACGAGTAGAGTTATGTGACTCATAATCTTGAGTTGGCAGCTATCATTCATGCATTGAAGACGTGGAGACATTATCTCCTTGGTAGGAGATTTGTTCTGGTGAGTGATCACAATGGGCTCAATTATTTGTTTAACTATCCCAATCAAAACGTAAGGCAAGAAAGATGGTTGGCTACTCTCAGTGAGTTTGACTTTAAGATCAGCTACATTAAGGGTAAGGAGAATAGGGTTGCAGATGCTCTCAGTAGGAGAGTATAGGTGAATCACATCCCAGTTGTGAGCTCTTATGGCACAAATTTGCAAGAGTTTATGTTGCATGCAAGGAATCATGATGAGAAGTATCAACATCTTAATCATAGATTTCAGCAGCAGAGTGAGGATGATCAAGATAAGGAGTATCACCTCACAGCAAATGGTTTGGTCAGATTCAGGAGCAGGATCTATGTGCCAGATAGTAGCGAGTTGAAGCAGCTTGTCTTGAGGGAGTTTCATGTCAATCCATATTTAGGCCGCCTAAGATACCAGAAGAATTTGATTGTTGTTAAGAAGTTCTACTACTGGCCAAATCTAAAGAAACAGGTACCTAAGTTTGTTGCAAAGTGCTTTGACTATCAGTAGGTAAAAGTTGAATGCAAGCATCCAGCTAGTTTGTTATAGCCTATTTTGATTCCATAATGGAAATGGGAGGTAATTTACATGGACTTCATTACAATATTGCATTGGAAAGCAAGGAAAAATGATTCCATCATGGTTGTGGTTGACAGGTTGAGCAAGGTAGCTCACTTCTTTACGATGAAGTCTACAAATTCAACTAGTGAATTCGCTAAGATCTTCATCAGGGAGATAGTGAGGTTGCATGGAGTTCCCAAGAAGATTATTTCATACAAATATGCCAAGTTCACTTACAAATTTTGAAAGGAGTTGTTTGCAGGCTTGGAGACATAGCTAGCTTTCATTACAACTTATCATCCATAGACAGATGGACAAACAGAAAGGGTTAACATGATTCTTAAGGATATGTTGAGGATGTATGTCATGCATCAACAAAGGAATTGGGAGGAGTAACTTCCATTGGTATAGATATCTTGTAATAATGGATATCAAGAATACTTAAACATGAGTCTATTTGAGGCTCTCTATGGGCGAAGTTGTAACGCTCCTATCAACTAGAGTGATCTAGTGAATAGGGTTTTGATTGGACCAGATATGTTGGCAAAGATGGAGCAGGAAATGTGGGTTATTAAAAGGAGTTTAAAGGTAGCACAGGACAGGTAGAAGAGCTATGTGAATCAATGATCAGGTGCTTAGTATTTAGCTCAAAAATCAAAGTTCTCATAATGGCTCGAAATCTAAATGACCGTGTATGTATCGGAAAAACGATCCTAACACAACTCGTTTCTTCGAAAACTAAGTTCGTATGAGAAAGTTATTGTGTTATGATTGCTTTGCTAAACAGGTGAAATTTGCAAAGAAAATCCCAGTTATTGCACAGTCAGCAGTTTGTATTGTTGACATGGAAGGTGAATAGGGATGGTCAAAGTCGGTCAACAACAAATTATAGATGGACAAGTGTCATCGTTTGATTGTGTTTTACAAGTGATGAGTTGGCATGTTTCTATTGGTTTATTTTGGACCGATGGAAGAATGCCACGTGGCAAGCCCAGAGGGTGCCACGTGGCACCTCCCAAGGGTCTTGACATTCGACACACTAGAGCAAAATATTATGGTGAAGGTTGGGTTCTAACCCACGACCTTTGACCTACCATCCACACGACTTTACCAACTGCTCTACTGGGTGGTTCTTACCATGTAACATCTCCGTTTACATTTGAATTTCAACAGTTATGTGTTGGCGGTTAGGGGAGGGCTAGCCCACAGGCCAGCCCTCCCCCATGTGAACGTAAACATAAAAACCCCAATAGTTATGTTAACATGGCAGCTCTGGCATACCACTACTCCACAACAGTTAACATGTGAACACAAATATATAAAACCGCATACAATTTGTGTTAAACTGGTGGCTCCAACCCAAACACCGCATGTGAACACAAAGGTTGTAACATGAAACGGTTAGGAGGTGACTCCAAAACCACGTGGGTTAATTAACGTTACATGTGACAGCCCACCAAAACTGTCGGATATAAAGTTTGTGTTTTGTGCTAATTAAGGGATTTAAATTAATTAATTTGGGTTTAAATAAATTAAGCGCAGTTCAACAACTAGTTAACTTTGATATTAGTTTGGCGGAAGTTTTGCGGTGCCCCCAAATTCAGGCCTACCTCCAGATTTAGTAGGGCTAACTAGAGATATTCTAGAATTAGAGGAGAAATTATAGGAAAAGACTGTCTGAGTCATTGAGAAGGCAATTTTCGACCAAATTGAGCTCAGAAAGAGGTCTTCTTGGCTAATTTGGACATTCTTAACATATTGGTGTAGGTATCAGGAGCCATAGAGCTTTGTAAAATAGAATTTTCCCACATTGATCTAATACAAAGGCCCAAGCCATGGAAGCTAGACCAAGGAGATGTAGCTGAAGAGGGGTGAACTGCTTCATCAAAACACTATGTTAAAGTGTCTCTTTGATGTTTTGTTGTACTTTGAATGTCTGTTATTCAATATTTGTGTTTGAAGCTATTTTTCTCATGAATGTCATTTTAAACTTAAGGAAATTTACCTGATTGTATGCACAAATAACTAAGAAAACCCCAGTACAAGAAGAAATAAGCAAGCATATATTTAGAAATACGTAATTGTTATTAGCACAACAAAACTAATCATACAAAAACAGATCAATCAACATAGAGAATTCAAGGAGTTTCAGGTTGGGGAGCATGTGTATTTGTGCATCAAGCCCAAGAGGAGCTCATTGAGGATTGGGTCATGTGCCAAGTTGGCACGATGGTATTGTGGGCCTTTTGAGATCCTTGAGAGGATTGCACCAGTGGCCTAAAGACTTGCACTGCCTCCAACAGTGAAAGTCCATGATGTTTTCCATGTTTCATTGCTTAAGAGATATGTGCAGGATGTTGATCATGTGATTGATTGGTCTGTATTGCATGTGGAACTAGAGGGATAGTTCTAGCCAGATCCATAATGTATACTATAGCTTAAACAACCCATGCTCTGGAACCGAGCAATAAAGAAAGTGAAAATGCAGTGGAAGCACTTTGGGTCCGATGAAGCTACATGGGAGATGGTTGATCAGATGCGGGCATTATATCCTTCTTTATTTGTTGGTTCAAGCAAATGAGTTTTTGGTATATGTGTGTGTGTGTGTGTGTGTGTGTGTTTTTCATTGTAAATAATGCATAGAGTTGTGTTATAATGCTCCAACAAGAAGTATGGTTGTTGTGATTTTAGTTGTTTGTTATTGTAAATACTACATCGAGTTGCGTTATAAAGCTCCAATAAGTAGTACGTTTTGTTTTCAGTGATTTTCTAGTCATAAGTGTCATAGAACATCGAGGATGGTGTTCCCCTCAGGGGGAGGGGTTTGTAACAACCCTGGTTAAAGTTTCATGCAATAAAGGACATTAAAGGAAAAATAAGACCAAGGTCATGGGACACGTATTCCAAGTTGAATGGAGGGGAAAAAATTAAAGTGGGTATCACTTGTGGTTAATTAATGGCTATAGAAATTGACATTGGCATTAGCAAAGGCAAGAGGAAATAAATGGAAATTAATTCAAGGAATAAAGGAAAATAAGTGAAAAGGAAGAAGAAGGGACAAGAATATGCATGCAAAGGAAATTAGAGAGAAAATAACGCAAATTGAAAGAAAAAGAAAAAGGAAGGGAAGAGACACTAGACGTCAATGATAAAAAATCATGTGAGAAACAATTGACAACTTTTGCTCAGTTTTTTATCAATTCCAAAAATTGAACTCCAAGAAGAGAGAAATAACGCTTGGACATAAGCAAGCAAGCAAAGGAAAAGCAATGAAAGCAAGGGATCGCAAGGTAGAAGATTGGAGGAGCAGCTAGAGCAAGAATATTTTGCAGGTAACAGGTTGCGTGCATGATTTCATTATTGGGATATGAATGCATGGTACATGCGTTTCATTACTTGATTGGTTGTTGTCATTGGCATTAGATTTTCTTGGATTGATAGTGGTTTCAATCTTGCCTTGTTGTTTCCTGGATAGCCATGGTGTGATGGGATTCATTCTTGATTGAGCTTTGGATTGCCAGAATATTTTGGATCCAAGTGAGGTGGTCTCAGTAAAATCCCAAGTGTTGGGGGTGGAGATAGTATTCTCTGGGAAGTTCTTGATAGGTGGGTGGATATAGGAAAATTCCTCTGGGTATGGTGAAGAAATTCTGAGGCATCCAAGCTTGTGTTTTTTTGGTGAGTTCTGGATTGGTTTAGGTGATATAATTGTGGTTGAGGGTTGAAGCGATTTAGCCTATGGATTCCTTGGTTGGTTTTTCTTTGGTTTTTCCCATGAGATCCCACATTCATGATTGGAATATGGCACGGGGGTGATTGGTTGAATGATAGATTTGGTTCAACCCAATTTATGGTCAGGTGGTATGTGGAAATCCCTGACTTGGTTGGCTTTATGTATATGTTATTAAGTGTTATTTCTTATTGATATTAATGAGCACATGTATTGGCTATTATGTTGATTTTATGACTGGTTTGTCATGGTTCCATAATGGTTAGATGTTAGTTATAGTCATGGTTAAGTGATGTGCTCTTGTTATGGATCTTGTTCGTGATTTGATAAGTTGTTGAATGGTTACACGAATGCATTAGCTAATAAGTGTTGATGTAGCTAGCTAGAGAAGGGAAGGGAGCCTTCTTGATAATTCTCTGGTGAAATGAATGAGAACGTGATCAGATTTGCATGCATGACCTGTAGCTACCATGTTTACCATATGTTTGACTAAATGTTTAACATGTGACTGGCATGTCTGGACAAGATTTGAGCCTAGTATAGCTTGTGTGTACTTTTGGTTATCTTATAATTGATTTTGGAAAGTTTTGGACAATTATGGGCAGTAGCCTGAAGGTTAGCCTTGAAAATGTGGCATTGATTTCGCACCTGCATGCACGAAACTAGGAAATTTCGGTTGCAATATCACCGAGGAAGGTTTGTGCATGCGGCTGGGACTTTCCAACTGCATGCACAACTTGGCATGCACGCTGCTAGGTTGTGAGCTCATTTAAAAAGAAAGTTCTAGATAAGGGTTTTATCATTAGTGGTTGTTTTCTGACACTTAGGTGATCTGGAGCCCCTGAGAGGTTTCAGTAAGTTTATGGTTAGTGGACCCCACTTCCATAACTGAAACTTGGGTGTTGGGTCATGTCATAGTAACTCTCAACTCATGTTTACCCTGGAGAGATTGTAAAAGCAAGCAAATGTGGGGTGAGGTGTTACAGGAAAAATCTAACCAAGTCAATATCCAAACAAACCTGACACCCACTCACTTTTGACACCTTATAATGGAGAACCAGAAGCCTATTTATAGGCTTCATTACATGCAATGTTATGGGAAACATACCAAAGGCCACGAAAACCATGGCATCAAAAAATGTGACTAGACTTAAAACTCTTTAGCTCATTCCCAAGTCAAGGTTAACCTAATATTCCTGATCTGGATTTAAACAAGAACACAACAAATTACAGAGATAACCATAAACACAGAGATGTAGCGGAAATAATACTTCATTTTATTAATGTAATACTAAAATATGCTTACAAACAACAATGGAAATAAACGAGCTAGGGCGATGGTAGCTTATCTCTTAGAAGAGATGTGGCGGCTACATGCCTCTGAACTATGTTACAATGAGGCTTGAAGGCCTATTTATTGTTGAGAAACAATGGAAAACCGTTAACATCCCAAAACCTTACCCTAGAAGATGAAACGCCAAATTGTGGGCCCCGTTTTGGGTAAGTTGGTACATCAACTTCCCGGGGTCGTAACTTTGGCACCCGATCTTCGTTTGACGCATACAATAGCTCGTTAGAAAGATCTTTCCAAGCACTACAACTTTGGGAAGAGAAACATCAGTCCATGGACCCATGTTACTCCCAGTTTTCCCAAAAAAAACGTCGTTTAGGGCCTCAAAACGGCTCCAGAAGTTTAGGACCTGAAAATTTGCTAAAAATAGTAAATTGTGCTACAAATAAGGAAATTGAAAAGCTGAAAGAGACAGTTGTGGTGGTCCAAGTGGGATAGGTGGGTGGCCACCAATATCCACTTCGATCATTCATCCCCCCTTAGGAAGCAATGGTCCCCATTGCGTTGAGTTCCTCCATCTACTGAACTTGGTCCCTGGTGAGCTGTTCTGCAATCTCTGATGTGTCCAGTAATGGTGGGAAGCACGGTCGAGGGTAGTACACATTGAACACTTGGTGCAGACGAAGGAATGGAGGAATGTTGTGCTCCAAAGCATTGTTTCCCACAGCCTTGGTAATGCTGTAAGGACCATGTCGGAGAGGTCTGAGCTTCTGATGGGCTCTTGTAAGGCGTTTTTTCTGTAGATGCAACCAGACTTTGTTGCCCACCTGAAATTTGTGTGGTACCCCTGTGGATGAGGAGAAGTTGTTCCTGTGTTCTTTCATGATTGTATCCCTCTATTGTTGCTGCTGCGTGGAGGAACCCTTCGTGGGGCTCATGGATGTGGTGACGATCTTCCCCTTACTTTGGGAGCAAACCAGACATAAAATGAATTTCCTAGTCTAGGAGATGAGCTTGCTGCCTTTCTTAGTAGCGATCAAAGAGGTGGCAGTAGGTGGGGCTACCTCTGGTATCCTGTATAATGAATTACCCAAAGAAATAATAACAGCACGGGGCCTTGATTCATACACAACATTTTGCCTCCACAAGTATGGTTGACCTAATAATACATCACAAACATCCATAGTTGTAACATCACACAATACCTCGTCTGTGAAGGGTTTGATGTTGTAGGGAAGGCGGCACTGCTGGCGAACTCAGAGATTTCATCCTTCGTGAAGCCACCTGATATTGTACAGTTGCGGGTGTGGTGTAGTCGGTAGGCCCAACCACTTCACGACCTTTGTTGAAATGAGGTTCTTTTGGTTGCCACTATCGACAATGAATTGCAGCGGAAAACCCTTCACCCATATCTGTGAGTGGAAAAGACACTCCCCCTCCTTTGGATGTTCAGGCTCATTCTTCTAGATCTTAGCAGTGGCAACAGTGGCGCTGGGCTCCGCGTTAATGATCTTCTTCCCTTTGCCATTCCCCTTGTCGCGTTCTGACTCTGGGTCAGAACATGCATCTGATTCTAAAGCCTTCAACTCGGCCACCAGCGACTACTTGGTCCGACACTCACTTGTGTTGTGAGTGGGGCTCTTGTGGAACTCACACCACTTTCATGTGTCCTTCTTCGACTTCGTGGTGTTGTTCTTTTCTTGCGGCTTCGACGGGATGTCTTGGGTCACCCGCCTTAGCTTTGTCCTTTGGTCTTCGAATTTGCAGATCCAAAGTCTCGCTTCTTCCGTTTGAACTTTTGCTCGATTTTAATAGCGTATCGATACGTCGTGTCGAGCGAGGAGATGTTCAGTAACTCCATATATTCTTAGATGTATTTGTGTAGGCATCTGCGATATTTGAGTACGAAATGTAGCTCACAATCCTTGATACCCAATTGTGTGCGAAGGGTATGAAAAATGTTTGTGAACTCTGGCACATCTTGGTCCCTTCCCTGCCACAGCGTGGTCCACTTTATGTATTTGTCCTCATAGCTTTTGACAAGGTAGTACTACTCCTTGATGGCATCCTCGAATGAATTCCAAGTGGGTGCCGCTGAAAATAGTGAGCATGTACTTTCATCCTTCTACTCGCAGTAGGTTTCCCACCAGTCCTTGACATGGGGGGTTGCTTTAAGAAGAGCGAAAACAATCTTTTCCCGACTCGAAAATTCATCAATAGAAAAATACCCATCTAGCATATTTAACCATTTATCTACGACATCTGTGTCAATTTGACCCTCGAAGATGGGGATTTCAAAATTAACTTGTACCTTAAAGGGTGTGGTGTTTCCAGAGTAGCTGTTGGAAGTCGATGCGTCGCCTCTAGGTAGCCGCTAAAGGATTTGCGCAAAGCTGTCCATCATCGCGTTCCTTTGTCGCTCGAGGGCTTCTTTGAGCAAGATTTTGATAGGATCTCCTGCCCCCTCGTCTTTCTTTTCATCTGCCATGGGAGGGTGTCGGGATTTGTGGGGTTGGTCTTGCAAAGGTTCAACCAGTTCAAGCGCTAACTCCTTATATCCCGACCTCGTTGGGGACATGCAAAGACAAAGAAAGAGAAGACTGCTCTGATACTAATCCGGATTTAAACAGGAACGCAACAAATTACAGAGATAACCATAAACACAGAGATGTAGCGGAAATAATACTTCTTTTAATTAATGTAAAATACTGAAATATGCTTACAAACAACAATGGAAATAAACCAGCTATGGTGATGGTAGCTTATCTCTTAGAAGAGATGTTGCGGCTATATGCCTCTGAACTGTGTCACAATGAAGCTCGAAGGCCTATTTATTGTTGAGAAACAATGGAAAACCCTTAACATCCCAAAACCTAACCCTAGAAGATGAAATGCCAAATTGTGTGCCCCGTTTTGGGTAAGTTGGTACATCAACTTCCCGAGGTCGTAACTTTGGCAGTCGATCTTCGTTTGATGCATACAATAGCTCATTAGAGAGATCTATCCAAGCACTACAACTTTGGGAAGAGCAACATCGGACCATGGACCCATGTTGCTCTCAGATTTCCCAAAAAAAATGTCATTTAGGGCCTCAAAACGGCTCCGGAAGTTTAGGACCCGAAAAATTGCTAAAAATAGTAAATTGTGCTACAAATAAGGAAACTGAAAGGCTGAAAGAGACAGTTGTGGGGGTCCAAGTGGGATAGGTGTGTGGCCACCAACATCCACCTTGATCAATTCCCCCTTTTAAACTTGTTTTAGGGAAATTATTTGGATCGAACCCCCTCTAAACTTATAACGAGGGTATTTGAGAATCTTACAACCCCCCTATCACTCTTGACTTTACCAGGGGTATGCATGCCTAACCAGGTTTTACAGTCATGTGCCCATTTACATGTTGTTTGATTTTTTTTTAATATTATTACTGTTACCTCAATTTTTGGATTGACCATTGCTTTTATAACCAACACGTACAAATATGCCATTGTTTTGTCGTTTTTCCAAGCTCTTCTTTCATCATGTGTTGCACAACCTCATGCTTCATCTTCCACTTGTAAATCCTTCTAAGACTAAGCTACCTTCTTTTGACTTATCGAAGCTCATCATGTAACCTATTCTAAATTGACAACATATTATGCTATGAGCATGGCTCACCTTCAACTCCTCACGTTGCTCCTTCCAAGTGACTTCTTTTTCCATCCCATAGTGAATGATCTAGGGCTTCTCTCGTGATAGAGATTTATCACCAACCCAATCATGGTTGTCGACATTGTATTGCTTTTGTGATAACAACCTTTGATACCAATTCTTAAGAATATTAGTAAGGAAAGATAAATAAAATACAAGCAAATACATTCATAGCAACGGCAATATTTTATCTTGTAAAATCCTTGTGTGAAAAGCCAACCATAATTTTTTTTATTATACTTTGGCCAAATCTAACCAAGTTAATGACCAAGTGAGCACTCGATCACTTTTGATACCTTACAATGGAGGATCCCATACCTATTTATGGGATTCATTACATACAATACTATGGACAATATACCGTAGGCCACCAAAACTATAGACTCAGAAACCATGACTATACACTTAAAACTCTTTGACTCATTCCTAAGTTAAGATTAACCAAACACAAGAATAATTTCAATACTTGCTAATCCTTTAAACTACAACTACATTATGCACATGATGCAGCGCCAATATATTTCCTCTATTCTTCTATATAACAACAAACAAAACTCTTGCACATGAAATCAAGAAATTATATTAAAATCAAAGATGAAAAAATAATAATAACCATTAAAACTAAAACATATATTTTAACCATTACTATAAGAAACAAATAAGAATAGCCCCAAGGGTTAGCTCAACTGGTCAAATAAGTGTCTCGTCGTTCAGGAGGTCACAGGGTCAATTCTCCCTGAAGCCCTTGGGGTTAGGCCTAGCTATTGGCCGCAGGGCTTGATACCCTTGATCAAGCTTAGATATTTCTGTGGACGTAGCGGCCACCCAGTAACCGCGGGTGTCCGTGAACCACACGTGAAAAAATTAAATTAATAAATAAATGAAAATGAAATGCATAGGTACCCTTGATCAAGATTAGATATTTCCGTGGACGTAGCGGCCACTCAGTAACCGCGGGTGTCCGTGAACCACACGTGAAAAAAATAAATAAATAAATAAATGAAAATGAAATGCATAGGTGTCCATTCCATGGACGTAGCAGCCACCTAGTAACCGCGGGTGTCCGTGAACCACACGTGAAAAAAATAAATAAATAAATGAAAATGAAATACATAGGTGTCCGTTCCATGGACGTAGCGGCCACCCAATAACTGCGGGTGTCTGTGAACCACATGTGAAAAAAAAATAAATAAATAAATAAATAAAATGAAATGCATAAATGTCTTTGAACCACAAGTGAAATATATATATATATATATATAAAATGAAATGAAATACATATCGTCCTTATATATAAAATGAAATGAAATACATATCGTCCTTAAGACGCCACAAATATGAAAAAATATAACAAATACATAAAGTAATGAAATAATGAATTGACTCAACCTAAAAAAAATGATTTTAGAGAATTCCTATGAACCTAGTTACAAAAAATAAATTTACTTAAGAAAATTTGAATTTATTCCATATAACTTTATTTGCATAATTGGATTCCAATTAACTTAATCAATTTGATTCCAAATTGACATTAAAAATAAAAAATAAATATCAAATAAAAATTTACATAAAAAGAAAATTATTTATGCACAAACTAATGCCGGGACTTAAAAAATGGATTACTAATAACCCTGCCGTGACGGCAGGGACTAATAATTGGTACATGGACAATAATGTCTATTTCCATACATTGGATAACAACGACAAACCAATAACCTGTTTTATGCTCTAAACTATGCATAACCATGATTGTAATATAGTATAAAAATTGATACCATATCTTCTGACAAACATTTTCAGAATTATTTCAGCTAATTAACAAAATGCTAAGAGAGATAAAATACATCTGATATTTTATAAGTGGTCTCCGCCTTTTATAATTCTCTTAATTTGGAAAGTCACGTAATCTCATTTATAAATCACAATTAAAACAGTCTTTAAATTAATATATAAAATAAAATATTGTACTTATAATCTCATTTTTATATCACAATTAAATCAGTCTTTAAATTAATATATAAAATAAAATATTGTACTTATAATAAAACGTGACAGGGTGTTTTGTTTAGTGAAAAATTCAACGCTTAAACATTCTGAACTAGATTTAATAGTGAAAAACTCACCAATTAAAAACTCCATAAACTGAACTCATATAACCTAAACTAAATACAATCCCTAAAAAATTTAACAATTTAGATCCCTGCAGTGAATTAAACATAACAATCATCTCAAAATCGACAATAGCTTTTAAAAAAAACACACACAACCTAACCTAATAAATCCACCTAAATCATTAAAATAAAGATGACATTTCTTTATTCAAAATCAACCATACCTTTAAAAAAACAACCTAATCTGATAAATCCATCTAAATCATAAAATAGAAATGACATCTCTTTACTCAAAATCGACAATACCTTTGAAAAAAACAGCCTAACCGAATAAATCCAACTAAATCATAAAATAGAAACGAAATTTCTTTACTCTAATCACCATTCAAAACTGTAAAAAAATTACTTACCCCGTGACATTTGAATGCTTGATTTTTTTTATTCAATTGTGTTGATCTCATTTTTGTCGGAGTTACCAAAGTCATGATTTGGTCTACGTTTCAAACCAACTAATGTGGTTCATCTTCTAAACAAAGTGCAAAATCAATCGATCTAAAAGAATAAATAGTAAAGATGTATCATTACCCAAAATTAACCATTGAAAATTAGCTGTTGGTAAATTAGTTAACGAGAAAAGTAAAATATTATTTAAGAAAGAAATATCTGATAAAATATTATATATTTAATTTAAAAACTAGTTGGTTATCAATAATCAAATTTATACAAAAGAGGTTGGTTAGTATATAATGTGTTGATATGTCGGTTTTTTTATCTAAATTATAGATTTGGAAACGGATGATAACGAAGTTTATTGTCTGAATTTGGTTGTTTTTGTTTTGGTTAAGGTATCGTGTAATGTATGCATTCACCTTTTATGGATGCAAGACGTTGTCGCTGCCCTAGCCGTCGTTGCCTCTGATGACCTCGCTGCCACTGCCCCTGCAGATTGTTCCCTCGGCAGCCTCCTGCTGCTGAGGCCAACTAGACCATGCAGCCCTCTGAGGAGGGAAATCCCCACTCTTCCACACAGCGAGGGATTGAAGAAAATGCAGAAGCCTTCGCATCTCTGATTGCAGAGAATGGAGCTCCAAGGAACATGCCATCAGTCAATATATTTGTAAAGAAACTTGAAAGTATCCCAAAGATTTCTCTCCCTCCAGCACTTCCAAGAAAAGCAACCATCTCTCTGGCAGAACACGGACTTGTTGGACAGTTCATAGGGTTATGGCTTTCACCAAAATCAGTGCAAAAATGGGTGGAAAGAAACTGAAACGCAACCGCACAGGGGAAGATAGCAATTCGATTCTGTGGAAGGGGATACTACACCTTTTTCTTTGAAACAAAGGAGGACAGAGATCTGATATTTAGAAACGAACCTTACTTTATGGACTCCACAGGTCTATACTGAAAAAATGGACGCCAGACTTTGATATGGAGATGGATGTCCCAAATGTTGTGCTTGTGTGGTTCAGGCTCCCGCATCTTCCTCTTCACTGCTGGGGAGACAAATCTGTGAAGGCTATAGGAAACGCAGTGGGCAAATATATTGACAAATGTGAGCCAAAAGACAACATGCACGCGTGCACAAGAATATGTGTGGAAGTAGATCTTGGAAAAGGCCTTCAAGAAGCAATAAAGATCAAGGTCGACCAATGGACACACATTCAACAGCTGGACTACGAGAAAATACCATTTAAATGCAAGGTATGTCATGAGTATGGTCATTTTGCAAATAGGTGTCTTAAAAAAGTAGAGCATGAAAATGTAGAAGAGCAAGAACCTACATGCGAACAAGTGAAAAGGAAAAAACTTACCAACAAGCAGACATCATCAAATATGTATCAGTCCCAAGAAGCAAATGAAACAACCTCTCAGCCTCCAACGAAGGTTACTCCTCCTGATCACACAACTCCGAATCCTTTTGAGCCACTAGAAGACTCCTTTAATCCACCCTCTCCAATATCCCCTCCCTCAAACCCTACCTCTTTAGCTCTCATATCCACCCCCAACCCTATATCCTCCCCACCTCCTCCCTAAGTGGACCGCATTCTAACTAGAAACAAAGCCAAAGAAATTCCCCAAGCCTAGGATCAACAAAAAAAGGTACGAATGAAATCCAATAAAGAAATCAGAGATGAGGTAGCAGCTAAAGAAATGGCCTTAGGAACGCAACAACTAATGGATTCATTCCTTGGGAAACTAACAGGAAGTCATGAAAAAACTCAGCAAAGAGGAAAGGGAGGGTCACACCAACACAACAGTAAATAATGATAGTGGTCTCTTGGAATTGTCGCGGCCTTGGCACCTCCTTCAAAGTCAATGCAGCTAAAGACATTTTAGTTAAGGAACAAACAGACATATATATGATCCAAGAGACCAAACTAAATAAGCAATAAAATCAAAAAATGATTCAAAAACTAAAAAATTATGAAGAAGTAGCGTTAGAAGCCACAGGAGCATCAGGAGGAATCAACACTATCTAGGATAAAAGAAAATGGGAACTAATGACCCCAAAAATCAGCAAACACTGGATTAGAACAGAGTTGAGGAATTTCAAAACAAAAGAATAATATAGCATTTTAAATGTGTATTCTCCAAATCGCTATAGAGACAAAGAACAATGTTGCAAATTAGTTAAAGAAGAAATAACAGAGAGACAAAGTGGGCACTTAATCTTGGGAGGAGACTTAAATCTGATAAAGAATACAGAAGAAAAATTTGGCGGAATCTTCCACAACGATCTGTCAAGAGAATCTCTTGAAGCAATAATAGAAGAACACAAATTAATAGACATTTTGCCAAGCAATGGAAAATACACTTGGAACAACAAAAGAATTGGAAAAAATAACATAAAAGAAAGGTTTGACAAAATTCTTATTCATGAAAGCATAGCAGCTGCTTACACCCTTGTGAAAAGTAAAATTGTTCACAACTTAGGTTAAGATCATAAGCCGATGGTGCTAACCTTGGGGAAACTGGAAAATCAAGGACCCCTTCCCTTCAGATATAATTCAATTTGGGCAGTAAGGAATATTTTGACAAACAAATAAAGGACAGTTGGAAACAAAGTGTCAAAGGATCTCCCCAGTATGTTTGGGAAACTAAGCTAAAGAACCTAAGGATACACCTAAAAAATTGGGCAAGAGAAAATGATCTTCGGGACAAAGCCAAGAAAATCGAATTACAAAAAAGAATGGATAACCTTTGCAAGGAAAAAAGCCAGTGAGACCATATACAAGAAAAAGAAATATATCTGCAAATATATAAGCAAAATAGGAAAGAAGAAGAGGAAAGCATACTGAAATCAAGATGCCTCTCGCTAAAATTCGGAGACAAAAATATAGCCTTCTTTCATAATACAATGAAAATAAGGAGGTCAAAAAAATAAGATTGAACATATTCAAGTAAATGATCAAGAAATAAAAGGAGTTGAAGCAGTGAAAAATGCAGCCCATAAACACTTTAAAGAACTCCTCTCAACAAGTGACCAGCAGGCAGCTAATGAAGAAATTTTGCAGTGTATAACAAAAAAATAAGCGACTAGCAAAACAGAGAATTAGACAAAGAAATTACTGAGGAAGAAGTTAGAGAAGCTGTGTGGAAACTCCACCCTGATAAGGCACCAGGTCTAGATGAGTTTACAACGGCCTTTTATAGACAACATTGGGAAATTAAAAAAAAAAGACCTAATGAGAATGCTCAAAAATGCTTTCCAGATTTATATATATAAATATATATTATATAGATATTGGAGGAAATACTAAATTCTCCTTCCTAGCCCTCATTCCCAAAGAACCCAATCCTACAACTTTTAATAGATATAGGCCAATCTCCCTTTGCAACTCGTCTTATAAGACACTTACCAAAATCCTAGAAAATAGAATGAAAAAGTTACACCCAGAAATAATTTCAGAGAACCAAGGAGGATTTGTCCCCAAGAGGCAAATCACAGACAATGCGATAATTGTACAGGAGGCTATCCACAGCAGTATCCAAAGAAAGGAGAGAGGAATGATTATTAAGTTAAATATGGCTAATGTTTTTGATAGAGTTAACCATAACGTTCTTGTAGTAGCTCTCAAAAGGTTTGGCTTTTCAACAAATTTCATAGAGCTTATCCAAGGATGTATATCAAATCCTTGGATAGCTCCCTTAATCAATGGTCGACCCAGTAAATTTTTCCAAAGCATACGAGGGCTAAGGCAAGGCTGCCCGTTTTCTCCATTCTTGTACAGCATTATGGCTGAATCGTTAAGTGCTATGCTTGAAAATCAGAGAAAGAGAAAAAATAACAAGGATCTACATTTCTAAAGGAGTCAAAGATATAAACCACTCTCTCTCTGCAGATGATACCCTTCTCATAGGCGGGGCATCCTGCATCATTGCAAAACATTTCAAAAAAGTCTTGGATGAATTTCTCCTAGTCTCATGAGGAAATTTAAACAACTTCAAATGCAGAATTTATTGTTGGAACACCCCAACAACAACTATGCAGCATATCTCACTAATTCCGGAAATACCCCTACAAATAAATTGGACCCACTTCACTTATCTTGGGCTGCCCTTAGCAAAGGAAGTGGTAAAATCAGAAGTTTGGAACAAGCAAGTGGAGAAAATGAGGAGAAAAATTCAGAACTAGGGACTGATGTGGCTCAACTTGGCAGAATGAGTGACACTAATTAAAACACTTCTCTCGACCTTGCCAATATATCAGTATGCAATCATTATGGCTCCAGCAAGCGCCCACAAGCAAATGGAACTAATAATTAGAAGCTTCCTTTGCAATGAGGAAAACAAGATAATAAAAAATTTAGCCTTGTTAAATGAGAGCAAGTTACTCTTCCCTATGAAAAAAGAGGTATAGCAATAAGACTGCGAGGACTAATGAACATTTCCCTAGGGACAAAAATTATCTAGAGAATGATAAATGGGAATGGCCACTAGTGGGAAAAAGTACTAACAATGAAATACTTGAATGGTCATAGAACAAAGCTGCTCACTGATAATACTCCAGACAGGCCATGCACCCAAATCTGGAAATTGGTTAAAAGGATAATTCCTTTTATTAGATATCAAATATCCAAAAATCCAGGGAATGGCAAAACAATTTCTATTTGGGAGGATAGAATGATGGGGAAAAATGTAAGGACCAGTTGTATACTATATATGTTTAAAATAAATCACAATAAAGTACAACCAGAAGAGAAAGACATTGGGACTTCAAAAAACATTTAGCACTGTCTAACACATTCTTGAATAAATTTCACTAAACACATCATAAAAGTTACATATATTTAGCTAAGGCCATAAAGAAATCATACAAAATAATATTGCAACACATATGTATTGTTCACCAGAAGACGAAACTCCACTTGAATTGTCGTTACTTGTCTTCCCTTGTTGTCGGTCACCTCCGAGAGTGAATGACAATGTACTTGATCTGAATGTGATGACCCACCGGTTAACCTCCCAGCCTATTCCTTGGGTACTCTTCTTCCCTGCGGACCCACGGGCTGCAACGGGGTTGTACAATGGAGGAATGCAATAGCTGCTAGAGGAGAGCACTCCTTGGCTCAAGAGTCCCCTCTCTAAAATCCTCTACCTCACCAAACTCACTATAGTTTCATAATCACTGCTCTGACATAGTCTCATCCATCCAACAATAGGGTTCCCCCCCAAATTCCCTTCTCTCATGGCTTGCCCCTTCTTTTATAGGAGTCCTCATAGGTGACACTTGGCATGTCATGCATAATTAATTATTTTTTTATAATTCAATAGCTTGATTATTCACCCACCCATGTGTCACTCTCTCATCAAAGGTCTCCCAAAATTATTTACTTAAATTTTAATTTAAAACAATATTTTCCTCACCTCAACAAGATTCCTATTTCCTCTCCTAGTTGCCTCTTTATCCCCCTTTTTATTCCTTAATTTGTGTTCATTACTAAAAATCAATTAATGAGTCAAGATTTTATCCTCTATCTACGCCTTAATTTAACTCAAGTTATCTCTTAGATGGATATTCTTATGTTGGTTGTTGCCACATGGAGGTTCTCTACATTTCTCTAAATTTAATTTATTATTCTTATTTTAATTCACCTTCCTCTTCTCTTAATTAGGTTTAATTAGTTTAGGATTAATCGGTATCTTTACAATTATTTCCCTCTTTCCCCTTTTACCTAATTAAACTACATAATCTACCTAATATTTTCCAACATGGGAAGGGTGGAGTTTTTAAGGTAATCTATTTTATTTCTACCTATGATCCTCCTAACCCAAGTTTTATTTTTGATTTAACTACCTCGGTTTCTAACATCATTTACCCTTTATGTAAATTTACCTAGTTTTCATTTCTTGATTATATTTATCGATTAATTTATTTTTAATGTTTCCAAGGGTACCAAGTTTGGTCGTGCCCTTCAAGAACTTCTGTTGAATCTCCAAGGGTGCCACGCCTAACAATTTATTTGTGAGGCCAAGGGTGCAAAGCTGGTCATGCCCTTCAAGAAATTCCCTTGAAGTTCCAAGGGTGCCACGCCTAACGTTTTATTTGTGATGCCAAGGGTGCCAAGTTGGTCGTGCCCTTCAAGAAATTCCTTTGAAGTTCCAAGGGTTCCATGCCACTTTCCCTTCAAGCATTCAGTGACTACGAGGGGAAAGTATAGGTGCAATGTCATAGACCGCTATCATCCTTTATGTTGCCTACTATAGTGAGACTAATGGTGTCGGGGATCAAGGAATCCACCTTGATGCACGCCCCCTGATAAAATCCTCATGAGAAACCCAACTTTGGGACCTACCCTTATGGCATCGTGATCTTCAAGGCGAAGATGTTTTAACCCTTCCTACCCAAGTCACGGCGGGAGTGCTAGTGGGTGAGATCAGGGACACTGTCCCACCCCTCCCATGTAGTTCCATCCACTTGTACAACCCCATTACCCATATGTGATTCATTCGCCCAAGCAACTATTTTATACCTGCAACCACTAACATATAATCAGAATATAGATAAACATATATAGCAGGTTTCAAAATTGACTTATAATTTCAAAGATAAAATAATACAAATTTTCATCAAACCAGGTGTAGTCAACTTGTCGTATGCGAGTGCCTCTGGTGGTTTCCTGCCATACTCAATAATCATCAGTAACAAGATTTCTCAGTGTTAGCCATTGTCATAATAACATCATCACCATCACCTAGTCATTCGCATCATTGTTCATTGTGAACCAGAACTAATGCAAGTAGGTAACATCGGGGACACATCCATTAGGGCTATCATCATCATAAATTCAATAAAGAACAAACATAACCATTTATGCCACAATCATCATAATATCAATAGAGAACGTGCATAACCATTAATACTATCATCATCATTCCCAGATCCGGGTGGTAGGCATGCTCGCACGGTTCTCCATGCAAACATTTGACGCCCTGTACTGCCAGCTGCAAGGCAGCGTGGCTTCCCGGGAGGTTAAAACATGCGAGAGCAGGTATGTCATTAAGTTCAGATCGGGAATGGTATCGGAATTAATTCTCGGCGTCGTTCGATGCAACATTCTATGGGTTATAACTATGGCGATCTATGGCTCTCACACCCTGTTATGTGCTCTGAGACGCGGCATTTCAGTTGGGCAAACGGCAGCAGAGATTGATGGCATAATTCAGGGGCACAGTCACAAGCCCACAGACAGTTTTCCTAAGGGTAATCCTCTTCTTATTCTGCATCTCTACATTTTGTTTATGTTAGCTATCTCTGTGGATGTCCTAGTCGTTAATGTGGAGCTGTTGGTCGAAATCTTGGTTTGGTTAGCTGGTAGCCTGCTTAAGCATACCTTTGGCCTTAATTGTCCTTGTTCTGTTGGTCATATTGTGCATAATCCCTCACCCAACTCCCTCTGTTCTGGCATAATGGTTCGCTCTGGTAAACGCCATCTCTCTGGGGGCCGCTGAGACACCCGCTTGCATTCTCCTGCCGGTTTTGCCATAGAAATAGCGGTGGAACCGCTGAGTCCCTCTCCCGCTCAGGATGCTGAGCTGTTTGCTAGCTCCGGTAGGAAGCCCAAACCTAACAGTGCTTTTCAAACTACGCACTTTAAATTCCAGAGTAACCTGCATAGACCTCTGGTCACGGCTCACATCACTCTCATTCTCTCGGAGGAGGAAAATCTTGACACCCCCTTGACCTGCATCGCCCCTGAGCCCTCTCCTGGTAGTGATAACTCCTCGGACCGCGACAACAAGGATAATTGGGCTAAAGAAAAGGCTGAACAGGAGGCTCTTCTCAGAACTCTCCCTCCTCTGGATGACACTGTGCCTTTGGCTGAAGATAAAGTTCATGGTGACGCGGAACAGGCCATCACCATCCCTGACAACGATCTCAGTGGCAATGAAGGTCTCAAGGATGGAAATACGGCCCGAGACGAGAAGTATTTCAATGAACCGGCACAAGAGAAATAGTATTTCCTGGGACAGTCTCTCTTGTTTTTGTTCAGATCTCAGAACTTTTGTTAACTCTTTTATGTATCTGCCTTACTCGTCTGTAGCTCCCAGATGGGATTTTGCTCACTCTGTGTTCGCGGCGTTGCATGATTTTTTGGGTTTTTGGACAAACTTTGTTTCTCTCCTGGCCGATGTATGGTCTTCTCTATGTATGCTTCTGGTTTCAGGGACTCTGTAATGGCTTGCCCCAGCTTGTTTGTAATGGGGCAGCACTGTTTTGTCGAGTGCAGAAATGCCTCGCTCATATGTAAAAATATTTTATGTTTCAGTTAATAGAAGTTAGTATTTGCAGAGGAAAAAAAAATACTATCATCATCATAATGTCAATGGAGAACATACATAAACATCACAACCACTAATATCACAATTACTAATAATAGAGTCACGTGTCTGAATCCTCAACCTGAGGTCCTCAAATAATAAAGTATCTAAGATAATGTCATATTAGGATTTGGAAACTAGAGTGGGCACTACAAAAAATGCCTTAAATCAACGACAAAATTTAAGGGGCCTTTAGAGATGAATGGAAGAGCAAAGTTTTAACACACTTTATTCTATTTTGGATTGGGATCAGAATAACTGGGTTAGATGGAAAAAGTTGGCCACTCCACCAAGACTTAAAAGTCAATGGGAGATTTTAAAAGTCCATTTGGCTGGGGCTGCACCTGTCAACATAGAAGAGAAATATGACTTTGTTTGGGACCCAAATGGAGGGGATTACATAGTGAAATCGGGGTACAACCTCCAAAAACTTCACAATCAAAATGACTAGAGTCTTTGGAAGGCTTCATGGAATTCAGAGAGTTTGTCCAAAATTAAATTCTTCACTTGGACCCTTCTCAAAGGAAAAATTCTTACCTCTAAAAATAAAATAAAAAAGGAATACAAGGGCCCTCAAAATGTGTCATGTGTCAAAAGGAGGAAGAAAATATCCAACACCTCTTTGTTAACTGTATAATGGCAAGAGAGTGTTGGAAACATGCAACAAGTCCTTTGGAAATAAACATAAATCCAACAATCCAGTTGACAATTCTTCGTAAAAACTGGGATAAAAGCTACCCATATACAAAGAAAAAAAAGGCAACAATAAAAAAGATATGGAAATGTCTCCCTTCAATCCTATGTTGGAAAATTTGGTTAGCCCGAAACAAATGCATTTGTAAAGAACAAAAGCCAAATCTAGGCAAGATCTTAGCAAAAACTTGGAGCTAAATTGCAGAGATAATCAGTACAAATGGAATCTCAAAAATGGACCAGGATAATTTACAACAAGAAGAGAAAGACTGGTACAGTAAAGCAATGTTAGAAAACAAAGAAAACGTAGCAATTACAACAAATAATAAAGAATCCCACATAAACAAGAATTGGAAACTAAGATTGGAGGACAAAGAATTTGCAGAATGGATAAAAGAACAAAAGAGATACATTCTCTTTTTTGATGGAGCTGCAAAAAATAACCCAGGCAAAGCAGGGGCAGGAGGAGTTATACTAGACCCAAATGGACAAAAAATAATAACCTATGAATGGAGCCTGGGAGAAATGACAAACAACAAGGTTGAAGCATACAGCCTTCTCCTAGGCACAAGGCTTTAAACAAAAACGCTTTCAAAAACCCTATAATAATACGGGACTCTGCTATCATAATAGTTGCTCTGGATGCCAATAGGGATTTCAAAAGCATAGCCATCAATAAAATCTATCAAAGGATCAAAGCAAGTTTTAAAAGTTTGAGAAATATAACCTTAAAGCACGTCCTGAGAATATTTTCTTTTGACTACTCATTAGTTGAGCTTCGACCAATATATTCTCTAATGTTTAGCTTTATATATATATATATATATATATAAACGAATTTGTAATAATTTTATTGGTTCATATTTTAAAGGCCTTATTTCCACCTTCATGAAACGTACATTAGAGCATAATGAAACAATCGTTATTTAAGGTGCAAATTTTATCATTATCATTAATCCCAATCGATATTTCCACTTAGTTTTGTACAACCCCTATGGAACGGCAGCTTTGTTAATTTAACGATTTTTCAGCTCTTTGTGAGTAAATAGAGACGTGAGAATCACAAATTGTTTTTTATCTTAATCAAAGAAAGTAATTGAAGTTATCGTTCTTGTTTTCAAGGTTAATAGCCATGGTACCTCAGGTATGAATATGGAGTATTACAATATTTTGGCTTTGATTGTTGTTTTGATTTCGATTTTAAGTTTTTTTTATAAGGTATAAAACACTATAATATCATATATCGCAGAGACAATGAACATTGTCAAGGCAGGTAATCAAAGTTATGAATTATGTTGGAGATATACAATTGAAAATCGATGATCTTTTAGCCCAAAGTGAGAAAATGAAGGTAAACTCTAATCAAAAGGCAAAAGTTTTGTTCGAGAAATTTTGCAATATAACTTAGTCGTTCATAGGATCAAATCGGGAGTGTCCTGTAATGGAAATAAACATTGTGGATTGGGATGTTTAGATCTAAACGAAGAGTTTGCAACATGAGATATTGTATTATGATATCCTATTGGTTCTAGAAGAAGGTGGGCTTGAAGTTGTGGGTGCGCTTCATCTTCCATTAACAAAAATGTTTATCATACCACACATGCCAAGGTAATCTCTAATCCTCGTAGTCACTGTAACATATTCCTCTATGAATAGGATATTCCCAACACTCTGTAAAACAACATGCAAAGCTTTTGCGCAGATAAAAATCCAAAGATAACAATTATTGATGGTTTTACATAAATATTTTTCACTGTAAAATCCAAGCTTTAGATGAATTCATGTATTTATTTATTTATTCTGAAACAAATAGAAGTAGGTCCTTGCTTTCAGGGTTACACATATTTTACATGGACATTTCTTTCACCCATGTCTAAAAGAACTTGGTTTCTCTACTTGAAATAACCATATATGGTCATATGTTTTCATAATAATGTAGGTGTTTGATCTTAGTACTTTTAGCAGTCACACCCTTTACCACGAGATTTTTCAATTGATCAAGACTCAACAGAGTCATGCTATAAGGACCACTAGAGCTTGAGCATAATGTTTTGTGTGGAATAAAAAAATGGTTTTAAAGGTCTATCAATATTATATTAAGTGTTTATGTTAAATAGAATAATAGATTTATCATAAATGATTGGTTGGTAGCCGAATCGTAGATTTTTGCGACTGTTATAGACGTATTCAACGCTCAATCGATAGACTAAATCACTGATTGGTTAGAATTCTATATTGACATATAAATTCGATGAAGGTTTTGACCAAACATAATAAATAGTATTGTGGATATTCCAATGGATAGTTTGTCACAATGAATCTAATAAAATTATACTAAAAATATGAAATATATACTATGCGGGTTAAATTTTCCTTAGATTTATGGGCTCGTTAATTATTTGGTTATGCTTATGCATGCAATAAATAAATATGGAAAATAGAGAACAATGAAATAAAACCCACAAACCATAATGAACATAAGGTATGATTAGGGAAACCCTTATGGGAAAAAATCCAACTAGAAGATGAGGTTGTTTTTCTCTCTTCTTCTCTTAATGGAAATGGATGAAAATACAATGGAATGAGACATGTGGCATGTGGACTACTATAGTGTTCAAACCATTTATTTCTCTCTCTCTATCCACGCTCAGCTACTTTTTTCATCTATGGAATAAAATGTACTCAAATAAAATGGAATCCCTTTCCTCCCAGTGGTGTATTTTATAACATAGCCCAATAGGCCACTAGTGGTTAACTTGACTCCTTTAACCCTCAACATGAGTTACAACTCAACTTTTCTATATTGATTTTCATAGTGCACATGTGGCTAGCCCCTTTTCCATGACTAACAAGGGATGACATGGCATCCTCTCGAATTATGGTGGTTAATTTTGATAGGTCAACTTCGAAGGACATAATTTTATCACATGAACTTTGATTGAGGTGATTCTTGTGTCATTGGAAAGGTATTAGTATGCATATTATAGAATAGTAAGGCCATGACCACAAAAAATGGTCATTTAAGACCTCAAAATGGATCTTGGAGTTTTTCATCCAAAATTTTCCAAATTGGTACTGCTAGTAAGAATGACTCTGCAAGTTGATTCCACCAAATTTTCCACTCTAAAAGCATTGAGATAGATGATAAATAATATATTAATACAATCCAGATCATGGAGATTCATCCTCCAAGCAACAAATTTAAAGATGCACACTTTTAATCAGCATTAAGAGCATACATCAACAATGATCTCCATCGTTCTAGTGTCATTGACCATTTTTGCTTGAGAGTCTAAGCCTACTTGGGTTTTAATGTTAAAATCCTAAATGGAAGTGACAAGAGAGAAAACAAAATTAACATGATATCAACACCAATGTTTACCTTGGAAAACCTTAACTGGTAAAACCCACATCTATGATATATCTTCATTAACCATGGCCAATTTGGCTAAGCCAACAAATCCAGGCACTTTAAAATGGAGGTAATAAGCCACTTAAATATGTCTCCTTCACACGAATACCATAGGCTAAATTGTGTGTCACCATAATCCACCTATGATAAATGTAATAAACATGATATTAATTAATTATTACATATTCATCCAATAGTGAATCAAAGAGAAGGAAAAAGATGGAAAAAAATTGTCGTAAGTGTGGAAAAAATTGGACCCTAGGGCATAGACGTGAAGACATGTAAATATGCCACTATAAAGTAGTGGATGGAAGGTAAGTAGAGGAACATAAACCAAATGATGAAATCACTATAACATACAATACAAACTCATACCATGATGAAACACATACAAAATATTCATTAGCTTCAATCTCATATACCTAACCAAATAAAAAGGAAGACAACAAACTTTAAGGGAAGATTTACTCCAAAAGACTAATTACAACCATTGATTGCAAAATATGTTCCATCACATATCAAAAAGGAGACAATCCTATATTTGAGGGAAAAAAGGAAGGAAACCTATAGTTCTGCCAACAACCATGATAAGGCAACCACAACCTAAGACCCTAAAGCTTAAAGGAGCCATAAAAGATATAAATAACACAATACATGTAGATTCTAGAATTACTCGTAATTCTACAAACATTGTTGTTGCTAAATAATTGAACCTTTTTATGTATCCCACCAAGGACCTCGTTGTGACGGTTGTTAATGGATAAAAGTTCAAAGAAGTAGAAAAATTCCATAAAGTTTCAATTCAAATATAAGAACTACATCACAAATAGAACTCTATGCTCTGCCACTCAAAGAGATGGATATAGTGCTAGGTGCAAACTGGTTGATGTAGTTGCGAAGTTACTACAGACCTTGAAGAACAATTCATGGAGTTTAATTGGTAAGGAAACACTATAAATTATATGGTGTTGAAGCTTCTACTGTCAAAGCAAATGCAACAATATACATGAACCTCACCGCCACTAAAAGAGTGAATGAAGTCAAATCCATAAAAACAGATAAATTTCATTTCACCATAGAAATGTACCCAACTAGAGAAAAGAATATTTGCTATGTTTTGAGGACAAATCATTCCTTAAGGAGGAGGCAATGTAATAAACAAAATAAAAATATTAATTAGTTAATTAATCAATAAATTAATGAAAAGTCAAAGGGCATGTACGTCTTCACCTCATGACCAGACAATGTTATAATTAAATTGTCACAAGTGTTATTCTATCATCATTTCTATGCATTCTATCAATCAATATATTTTCATTACAAAAACAATTCTCTCTTCAGATTGTTTGTTAAAATAAACCCATCTTCGATTGAGTGGGGACTAACCTAACACTTAGCACTAAATAAAACAAATTTTCAAGCTAAAGATGCACAGAGAGATGACCACATAGCTTTGAGGCCCAAACCTAAATTGACTTGGCATAAGGAAAAATTCATAAAAGAAGCTTGGTCATTTCACCTTTGTGTCAAAAAGAGAATTTGGGTTGGGTAACTTCGAGATGCTTCAAGGACTAGCCAAGAGCATGACTACTTAGAAGAGGGACCAAGTAAACATTCCATTTTGGGACTCAATGGAAACTTCCAAACTAGACCAAGACAACACAACCAAGTGAGTTGTTTGGAAATCTAATTTTAAAATTATAGGTTCTAGAACATTATTTGATTTGTTCAATTCTATTCCAAGTCTCATAAGGGATACCACAAGTCCAAACCACACAATTGAATATATAACCAAGACAAATGAAGTGTTGAAGATGAGTTTTCTCTTATCCTATTGAAAGTTCAACATTTCTACATTTGTTTTCGAGATCATAATAAACTTTCCAACTATTAGTGATTCTCTTCTTGATATTATGGTGTTGTTTTAAATGATGATTGAAATAGATACCTATAGAGAATTTGTAAGAATGTACCTCTTGAAGGGAATTACTATTATATTTTAATTGAAACTTGTATATATTATATTAAAATGTGTTGTATCAAAGCCTTGACGGTTAGGTCAATTGGTCAAGTTTCCGTCGCTAAAAGTACCTCACTAATGGGAGGTCACGGGGTCAATTCTTCTTGACATTCTTAGGGTTAGGCTCTACTAATAAGTCGACAGGATGTGATCCCTTCGGGTGGATCTGCCCAAATATTTCCTTGGAAGAAAAAAATGTGTTGTATTGAAACTAAACATTGAGCATAAAAAATTATTAGATATCACAAGCTACTAGAAAGGAGATATTTCTAGAGTGTTTTGTTATTACATCCCAACTGTCTTTATAGGTGTAAAACTTAACAAAAAAAACTAATATTATAGCTTATTTAAATAATGGTAAAATAATGGAAAATGTGATGGATGAGTGTTTCGTCTTGACCTAACACTGGATTTGTATAATATCCATATGATTCCTTAGTATGTGCAAAGTTTCCTCTTACATGAGATTTTCAAGGGATGAATTAATTGACATTTTTTATTTGAGGCTATGGATTATATGTCCTTGTTGAGGTTTACATTCATATTTGATAACATGTTTCATTCTATTATAAGAAGAGTTTCGGCGAAAATCACATGAAGAAAACATTTGTCGACATGTTTCGAACCAACTAGCGTGGTTCATCGTCAGGACAAGTTGAAGAAACAAATCCAGCTTAGCATGTTAAATAGATTGAGCAGAGCCTCCAACCGTTGGAGGCTCTGCTCAGTCTATTTAACATGCTAAGTTGGATATGTTTCTTCAACTTGTCCTGACGATGAACCACACTAGTTGGTTCGAAACGCATCGACAAATGTTTTCTTCATGTGATTTTTGCCGAAACTCTTCTTATAATTGATATGGATCACAGAAGCCTCCATTCAATAAATATTTCATTCTATTAACAATGTACTGATTTTTTCTTATGTTGAACCAAGACTCTCATTACTGAATATTTTGTGACATATAGATGTGTTCATTCTATTCCACTTCAAAAGTTACTAAGAAAATGGGGGTCTATTACATTAATTAAATCTCCATGTCTACAAAGTGCCTTATGAATCTTTTAAACTTCTTTGTAGTCCATGCTTTTGAAACCTAGAACATAAATGTTCCTACAACATATGGTTAAAGTAAACTACAACATGGAAGAGTTCCTTCTTCAAAGACTCGACCACTCCTCAAAATCATTAACAAAGTTACCAAAACATAGAATTTCCACAAATTGTTGTTTCCTAGCTTAAGCTTTTTGTAGGGGAATATTACCACATCAAATTCGAGGATATTTTTTTTCCAATTTAATTCTAGCAATCTTGATATTTTTCATAATTAACAATAAATTTATATTTTATCTAAATATATTACAAATTTTTATCAAACACCCACTAACATCCCACCTCATAATATAATAAAATTTATCTTTTGTATAAAATATTTAAAATAATAAAATTTAAATAATTAATTTATAATTAATTTCCAAAAGTATATTTAATTGAAAGAATAGTCATCTCTTATAAAGCTTTCTTATAGCATGGAAGTCATATTCAAATTAATAAACAATGCATGACTAAATGAACATCTTAAATTTTGTGTCATATTTATAATTCAACTCTAGTCACATTCAAATTCACAAACAATCCATAATCAAACAAATGTTGCAAGGCATCATAGTCTCTACCATTGAAATTAAGGATTATGTTGCTACAAAATTTGTGTATAGAAGTTGATAGCATGATTAATATAAAGCATATTATGAAATATTTAAACCGATATTAATATAATATGGAGAAGATTAATAAATATGAAACATAAACTGATTATTCTATAATATTGTTTTACACAACACAATTGTATTCATATTTATATGACAAAGTTTGAGAGTTTATATTTTCCCCCAAAAAAAAGAAAATTCTTGTAATTCAATTACGAATTAGTAACTTTGGTAGCACTTGTTCAAATCACATTTACATTATGTTCATATACAAGTAAATGAATGTCACATTCATATAGATAAGAATTACAACTGTTTTAGTATAATACACAATTACATAGTATTGATCAATTTTGCATGGCGCTTAACATGATGCTAGAGTCTTGCTTGGGTGGGTACTAATAATGTGAAAATTGTGAGGTATTTGTTTCTTTTGGCTTAAGCATTCAACGATTGACCATTTCATAACTTCTTGATGTTTTGAAAAAGACATAAGAAACAATATTTATTAGTGCTTCTTTTGTTTTTCTAAAAATGATCATACTAAGTCTAATAAATTTGAAAAATAATGGAGAAAGTATGAATTCAAGTAGATTGGAAAATAGCTACTTCTAATTATATGAAAAGTTCATTGTAAAAATGAGGATTCCAATAAAGGATAAAATTAGAAAGATTGTCAAAACCAAGAGTAAAATAAAGATAAATACAAAAATTATGTATTTAAAAACAATTACATTATATATTTTAAAATAATTATGTATTAAATTACAAACTAATTACCTCTAAGTTTAAAAGAAAAAAACATTAATTTTATTATATTATATTATATATATTATCAAATTTAATCATAAAATATAAATAAATACAAATAAAAATTATTTACTCAAAAGAAAGTTAAGCAAAGTTATATGTCTCACATAAAATGTTAGAGAACCTATAAACCAACTTAGATCCATCTAACTCTTGATCTATCATGCGTCAAGAGGGATCAAATCCCTTGAGGTGCAAACCTTCTTTTTGAAGTGTATAACTTGAGGAAAGGTTTGCACTTCAAGAGATTTGATCCTTCTCGGTGCATAATAGATCCATAGTTAGATAGATCTAAGTTAGTTCTAGTTGAGAGAAACAATGTCACATTTTTATATTATCATTATTATGTATATGTTTGAGATAAACATCATACTTTGAAATTTACATGTTTATTATTATCTATCTGCTTGAGGATTTAAAGAAATGACATGTCAGTACAATCTTCTTTGTACTTAGACACTAGTGAGTTCATAAATTTGATTGTGGCCATTATACACAAATCTTGTAGGCATTTTTTTTGCATTAGGTTATTGTTAAAAAGCATTGTGGTGAGCTTGTGGCTTTAAATCATGTTTCGGTTTTCGTGCATTTAGTAGTTGTTAAAAATCTTTTCCCTAGTTTTACATCATGTTTTATTTTCCTACTCTTTCGCAACTTTACATTATGTTTATGTTTTCTTATCGTTCTCTTCTTTATTTTAGTTTGTGTTCGATGCCTTGAACAGATTGTATGGCTACATTTGGATGCTTTGAGTGGTTAGTGTGCTTGTGTGTTTGGATTTGGTTGCTAATGTGTGTGGATGTTACAATTGTTGTGTTATGTTTCTATATGTATATTTAATTGTTTGTTAGTAATTAGTTGTTGATAAAGAAGGGAAGATTGATTCTACACATCTATTATATCTCAACCATTGATAGCTAGTTAATTGATAATAGTGTCCCTCTGGGATTTATTAAATATATCTTGAAGGGTATTTTTAATAATTTATTGCCTCAAGATTACCCCTGTAATAGTGTGTTTCTTTGCAAATGTTTGAAATAGTTTATTTACTTCAAGAATATTTTGAAGAGATACAAGATGTCTCCAAGTAGCCAAAAGTACCCCATCCATAGAATAAAGACATGAATTGCTTAGGTAAACTAGTATATTTTTTTTATGGATTGCCTGGGGAAGACCAAGACCCTCATTTCTCACTTGTGGTGCTTCAATCTTATATCCATAGTTGCTTAATACCATTGACCGAGGTTATCCAACCCCTCAACTTAGTAAGTTGGGCATGCTCATCTAACCAACCAATCCTTTTAATGAGGCGTGCATTAGAGTACTTATTTCCTTAGTATATTGATTTCCCCCTCTTGTCTAAATTATGGTGCGTAGGGGAGGTATGGCTCCCAATATAGAGCATTTCCATATGTGAATCTAGCTTTTCCCTATCCGGAATTATTTGTAGGGGAACCCTACCTACCCTATCCCATTTGACTCGGGCTATTTCCTTTTCCTCGGGACGTCCTTCAATTTGTATCTAAATACCTTCTACCTCTTCCCATTAAACCAATTCAATAGATTTCTTCATTGTTTTTCTGAATGGGATCTCTTCTCTAGTTGTAGCCAATATACTCTGTAAGAATATTAGTTTTCTATAGGGTTTGGATAATTTTTATAAGTATTCAGGGTAGCTAAGAATGCATTGGCAAGGTTTGTATCATATTGCATAGATCACCAGAGAGGTCACAATCCAACTAGCATGAATGGATGGACGATTGAAAAAGAGATGGGTTAGGCGAGAATATAGCATATTAGTAAGGACACACTGGACCAATACGTGTTGATTGTCCATAGCTAGCAAATTATGCATTGATCCTCATCTCATGAAGGTAAACCAACAAAGGCAAACCAATATTGTACATCTTGGATTGAATATTCCAACCTAGTCAAGGTAGATTGTGTTTTCAACAGTGGCCACATTTACAAATTCTCTAAATTATTTGCTCCTCCAAACAATTATCACATCTCCATTTTTTTATATATTCTTAAAAATGGATCTTTAATATGATTTTGATGAAATTTTTTGAGAGACTATTTGTTTTGATTGTTCCTCTAATGAATATTTTGAATATATTGTTGAATAATTAATAAGAAGGGAGACCTTATTGTCAATAATTAATTCATTTGCAGTTTGTAGGCGGATTGATTCTGCGTGTCTATTTTATTTAATTTGAGGTCTCTTAACTTTTGATAGCTAATTAATTCTTAATAGTGATATATATTGAATGTTGGGTTGTGTTATATTCTTTCCACATAGTTAACAGGGGTTTGAGGGGTACCCGTAACCCCACTTTATGGGGTTCAGGGCAGCGCCCCGGAAAATTTTGGTTTTGGACCCTATGTTAGGTTGGGCGGACCCACCTATGGTTTTGTGCATGATTTTCGTACATGTTTTTTTGACGCGATGGTTTTCGGTCCATGGTATTGGATCGATGGTTTTTTGGTCCATGGTATTGGACGTGATGGTTTTTCGGTCCATGGTATTGGATGCTTCAGCATGTATAAATATGTATTGTAACATTAAAAGTAACATAATGAAAAATCAAGCTGGTAGTCTCGGTTTTGAGATCCAGTGGGAAATCTCTGTGTATATGTGTTTTA
>APFE030865458.1:4169-56678 GCA_000404065.3 Pinus taeda | reverse complement strand
TGGTATCAACTAGCAGCAATAGGAGCAACTGTCAAGTGAACCAATGAATGTTGATACAACCTGAGGTCTTCACTGACCACCGTGGTACATTTCTACAACATGGGAATAAATGATCTGAAGTTGACCATGTGAGAAATCGTTTGATTACCATTCATTGATGTATACCATTAACAAAAGCGAGTTTACTCACCGATAATGATAATGAGCGTCAAGGTACCCAGTACAATCTAGCAAGTGTGAATAGATGAGTTGAAGCCGAACACCTGTAAGAAGCTATCAATCAGGAGACAATGATGGTTTCCCACTGTTGATAGCAAAGGATCTACCACTAATGACTGTAAACCCCAAGGTACTGCAAATGGACTCTAGATCTTTGCCCCAGAGCAATAAGTCGAAGTCGATAGGGAAAGATCTGCTAGAAGGAAGGCAGTAAGGCATCCTTCATCAATCTAGTGCGAGTATAACCCGTAGGCCAATAATGTGGAAGGAATCGGATGAAAAAGATGTAGTAACCTAATCGAAGTACGTTTTTGGTGTACACAGGATGTGGCTAGCGCACTACAAAAACCCTCTGAACCAACCAATAATGAAAGTTGACACAGAGGCGAGGTATCCACCAATAGGGTCAAATGGAAACCAAGGTACTACATGAATCCCAATGTGCGATAAGGTAAGCTGATGTCGAACACAAGGGAAACCACTCAGTCAAAGACCCATGATACAGATTGATGTTGAGCACAAGGTGACCTATCAATAATGAAAATAGGGCCAGGGTGCAGCTCTAGGCCTATCCTCAGAGCAAGATGTCGTCGTTGATAAGGACAAGACCCACCAGCAAGAAGTCAATGGAGACCTTCTCAAACTGGCACGAGTAAAGGACCAATATAGCTGATGTGATGATAGACATGATACTGACAACCAAGGATGGCCGACTGAAAAAATGAGTCAGGAGACACCGCGGAGAGGCCGAATCAGGCTAACTTCCCTTGATCAAAAGCACGACTCAATGTGACTATGTGGCAGCATATGATGACTCTGTATAAGTTCGTCATGCAGGACGCACGAACGAACCCTCCATATGATTGGAAGAGATAACCAATCGGGGGAGAACTGACTCAATAACAAGGTTAAGGCATACCTAATTCAAACTAAATCCCGCCCAAACGGAGGAGACTTTGTTTTGAGTTCTTTGTTCAAGGGTGACACGATTGACTCTAGCTGCCAACAATAAATGGAAATATTGTCCCATTCCCGCTCTTTTTTGGAATATATAATTTTTTTGTATTTTTCTTTTAAGCTAGAAAAAGAATAAAAGAATGCTATAGTACAGTGGAAAGAACGAGTGTCGATGAAGCAGATGATCTAGTTCCTGGGATTGGAACAATCCTATGCTCAATGCAGGGAGGCAAAAACTGGTCAAAGACACTCAAAGGTGTGTTCCTTCCATGGGTCAAGGTGTGTCAAGTTGCAGAAGTCAAAGGTATGCAAGTTTGATTTTGCAGTCATCATGGTCAAAAGTTGGCTTAAAAATGAGTCCAAGTGAATCTGACTCAAGGCCAAAAGGTGAAAATGGTCAAAATGCAATGCAGTAGTACAACTCAACACAAAGGAGCCTCTAGGGTATAAGGCCAGAACGAAGCGAAGACGCAAAGAGGAATGAGCCTTCATCGCATAAGTCATGGCGGGACTAGAGAGGACTCTCGATCCTACTCAGATCGGAGAAACATGGGAAACCAATTTTAGTGAGGTGCTAACTATGATGCCCATGAAAATGATGGCTTCTACCAGTGTGTCATGATTTAAAGAATTGGCGAGTGAAAGTGGTTTACGAACCATAACACAATGGGATCGACCCTATGGAAAATGTATCGAAAAATGGAGGCTAGTATGCATAATGCAATGGAAAAATGGCTTCCCTAACCTATATGCCAGTGAGAAAACGATACCTGCCATGATGGGTCAGTAGTCATGGAACGGTCTCGAAACTGTCGAAAAAACGTCCAAAATGTCCTAAAAGTCAAACCATTCTCGACATTCCAAGCTCCCAAGTTAAAAGTTACATGAGACCAAACAAATCAAGTTTGGAAATTTTTTTATATTTTCAAAGCCTATAAAAGGGTTTTTGGACTCACCATTTTCACCATTTGAGTTTGAGAGCAGAGAAGTGGAGCAAAAGGAGCAAACTTTTCCATGCGCCAAATTCAACCGTTCAGATTCTTCCAAAATCCCCAGGTAACTCTTATACTTGTCTTGCAATCAATTGTGACTAGCTTTAGAATTTTTAATTTATGTTCTACTGTTGAATTTTTTGCCAAAAATTTCATCGCAGCATATGCATGGGTTGGAAATATGAAACCCACGTACACGCAGGCACTACACGCGACTATGTGTAAATGGACCCACGTATGCGACATGAACATTTCAAATAAAAAAACTAATGGTCTAAATCCATTTGTTCTTCAGGATGCCAGTCACTTGGTGAGAAAGAGAGCATACTGCAGTGGATGATGAAGTCATGAACGATCCTAATGCTTTGGATGCATTACGGGGATGTGGTTTGTTAAAATTCTTCAAACTGGCAAATATGAAAGCAAACACACGTCTGCTTGAGATGCTCATTGATTACTGGAGTATCGAGGATGATGCATTTATGATTGACCAGATTCCACTCAAGATAGAGGTGGAAGATAATTATTTCATCACAGGCCTTTCTCGAAGGGGAGAGGTAGTACATTCCCGGGGCAGGACACGAAGTAGTCTCTCGATCAAGGACTACGTACATATTTATTGCCTGAGACATCGAAAAAAGGTTGGAAGTCAAATTTCAACCACACATGTGGAGAGTTTATCGCTGAGGATAATCCTGTTCACTATAGCTAGAGTGAACAGATCATCTTCTCTGCACCAGGCATCACGGCTAACTATGAGCGTGGCGGTTGACTGTCTCACCACCATATTCGACTGGTGTACTCCTCTTTTGGCTAGCATGAAAATCCAACTTACTTCCATTAAGAGAGGGCAGACCAAAAACTTCGGATATGAGACTATTTTGTGTTTCTTTTTTGAGAGGGTCCCCGCACTTCATCTTAGAGTACCAGTTTCAATCAACACCCCACGAGATCCACGAATGGGCAAGTGGGCTGACCTGATGAAACGTCTAGGAGGTGGGGAGGTCCCACAGACTGCATTTGACGATGACTTATTTTCCTGGTGGGATCAACAGATCATCACCGTAGATGACTACCCTTATGCTGGGTTGGATTTCCGAGGAGATCCTGATCTAGCATTGCCATTGACCGCAGCATGGGGCGACATTGGTAATTGTTTTTTGATTTTATGATTTTTTGTGATTTTTCAAATATAATAATGAATTTTGAAAAATGTTTTTGATAGGATTCAAATGAATAATATGATGATCATGTTCCAGATATTGGGCCGGTACAACCAGATGATTTCCCACGGCACCGACGTCACGACCAAGGGGCCAAAGAGGCAGCTGCAGACACAGGGTGAGTTCTACACACAGTACAACGGCACTTGGTGAGACTAACTCACAGAGTACCGATGGCAGCCGTAGAGGACCTTCCTGTAGAGATGTAGCATCATGTGGTTGGCATGCCAAAAGACTGGGTTCGCACTTTTAGGTGTGTGGCCAATGCAGCAGTTGCCTTCTTAGCCACTCATCCTGAGCTGGGGAATTAGATATAGTGGACATGATTATGGGAATTTGAGTCCCAATTTTGTATATATTTTTTGGACAGACCTATGTACACTCGAGATGTTTATATATATATATATATATATATATATATATATATATATACAGTTAGACTTTTTGATGCTTGTTTTTATTGTGATGAATGATTGATGTGCCAGTCTAATGCTTGATTAGCGATAGAATCATCTAACCAATTATGAGATCTTGGAATGTGAAAATAATTAATATAAGTAAATGATCTTTGCAACAACCTCACCCTTAAATACTGGCAACATAAACATGGATCCCTTACCCGATAAATGTTATTCAATTGTGAAACTATCAATTGTGAATCAAGATAAACTACCAACGAGTCGATTTCGTGAGAAATTGCCTCGGATAGTAAATTAATGATGGAAGTATACTCAGCCATATTATTTGAAGCAGGACCAATGCATACTCCCCTTGATACCATCAACTGACTAGTTGGATAGTAGAGTACCCAAGTTGCGGAAGCGAGGTTCTGAGTGTGCCGACTAGCACCATCGGCGAATCCAAAATAGACGAAGTCATCCATCAACACCTGCCATAGCAGATCAAAAAGTGTTGATATCAAAAAACTCTCGATGAGATATGTACAAATATACACAATGTACAAAGAAAACATTGCCTAGCTGCTACTTAAGCAAAGCACTTCTTGAGGTAGAGCCTGTTTTGGGGCTCTGCCTACTTGTTTCCTTCAAAATTGATTAACTCATATGACCGTTTTTCTAAAACTTGTTTAATTATGAAGGGATCGTACCACATAGGCTTAAACTTGCCTTCCCCCAAGGCGTCCTTATCTTGGTCATAGACCAAGACAAGGTCACCTTCAGTAAAGACTCGAGGACGGACATCATTATCATACTGAGTTTTAACCCTTTTCTTATGAGCCTCATTTACTGTGGCAGCATCTCGATGCTGCTCATCGAGATGTTCCAAGTGAAGGAGGCACTCTTCGAGACTAGAAGTCTCTGGAAGGAGCTCAATATCTAACTTAAGAGATGGGATTTCACATTCAATAGGAAAGATAGATTCCATCCCATAAACTAACTGAAAAGGTGTAAAACCTATAGCAGTTTTTACGGAGGTTCAGTATGCCCAAAGAGCCGGATACAACATAAGGTGCCAATTGGATCGATTTTTGTCGATTGTCCTTTGCAGGATCATCTTAAGAGTTTTGTTCACTGCCTCGACCTGTCCATTGGCCTGAGGATAATAAGGAGACGAATGTTCCTACTGGAAACCCAATTTGAGAACCAATTCAGACATTAGTTGATTCTAGAAATGATTGCCATGGTTAGTGGCAATCTCTCTCAGGATATCGAATCTTGAGATAATCTGATTAAAAAGGAATAATGTCGTTGTTTCACTATTGTTTTTATAAGTGGGCATGGCCTCAACCCACTTTGTGAAGTAGTCTACGACCACGATAATATACTTGTGATTTGCTGCTGAAGGCAGATTACAAGTTGTAAAATCAATACCCCACTTAGTAAAAGGACCGACAGTGACAATGGGAAAAAGAGGAGTTGGATGTGCGTGCATCTTCCAAGTATAAATTTGACACTGGTGACAGCGTTTGACCGCTTCAACATAATCCTTGAAGAGCAAAGGCCAAAAATAGTCGGCACGCAAGATACGCTGAGCTGTAGCAAGCCCTGATAGATGACCACCACAAGCTCCATTGTGGCAGTCATTTAGCACTGACTCTGCTTCCTCTAAGGTTAAACAACACCGAAGGATTGAATCAACCCCTCGACGATATAATGTATCACCAATGATAACGTAATTTTTAGCCAGGTGACGTAATTTTCGACGTTCATCCTTAGAGAAAGTAGAGGGAAACTTCGAAGTCTAGAGATAGACAATGATATCTCCATACCAAGGGTCGAGTGAAGAGATGAGGAATAAATGTTCGTCGAGAAAACTTTCCTCACAAATAGTATCCCCTCCACAAGGTAGCTCGGAAATTAGCTCGGCAAAAACCATAGATTTCTTAGACTTGGCAGACAAGAACTCGAGATCAAATTCTTGTAGAATGACTATCCATCGATTATATTTGCCCCCAATCACTTGCCTACTGAGGACAAACTGAAACAGATTGACCTTTGCTAAGAAAAATTTTTTTCATAGAAAAATATAATGACGGAGCCGCTAGACAGCATGGACAGCTGCCAAGGCCAACTTCTCAACCGGAGAATAGCGAAGTTCAGGACCTATCAAGCCTCGGCTCAAATAATAAATCACATGTTCTATGAGAGAATCATCTTCCTGAACAAGAACCATACCAATGGTTGATTCTGCTGCAGCGAGATATAAAAGGAAGTCCCTACCATAATCTGGTGGACTCAAAAGCGAGGCAGAGACTAAGGCATTTTTCAAAGCATCGAACAACTGCTGCACAAAGTCATCCCAAACGAATGAACTCCCTTGCGTAGCAAGCGCATAAACCCTTTAGTGATCTCGGCATAATTTGCTATAAACCATCTTAAAAAATTAGCCTTCCCTTGAAGACTTTGAAGTTGCCGAATTGAGGACGAGGGAGGCAACTGAATTATTGCCTCTACCTTGAAGGGATCAACCCTAATCCCTTCCTTTGACACAATGAACCCTAATAACCGACCGGACGTAACCGCGAAAATGCATTTATTGGGATTCAACCAGATTTTATAAAAATGACACCGCTCAAAAACCAATCGAAGATGACTAGGGTGATCAGTTCTCTTTTGAGAACGAGCAGTGGGATCATCCAAGTATGCTTCGATGATATGTTTAATGTCGTGGAAAGCATATGACATGGCCCACTGGAAAGTAGCTCCAACACTTTTAAGACCAAAAGGAATCTTTCTGTATGCAAAGGTACCCCAGGGACATATAAAAGTTGTCTTATGTTGATCTTCAGGACGGATAGAGATTTGATTATAACTAGAAAAACGTCCATGAAGGAAAAAATCTCGTTACCCGCACACTCGTCAATAATCTGATCAATGAATGGCGTGGGGAAATTATCTTTCGGACAAGCCTTGTTTAGGTCCCTAAAGTCAATGCATACTCGGATTGTTCCTTGCTTTTTATCTACAGGGATTGGGTTAGAAACCCAATCGGTAAGAGGAACATGGTATATAAAACTTGCCTTGAACAACTTCTCTACTTCAGCTTTAATGGCTGCTGCTTTCCTAGGATTAACCGGTTCAAGCCTTTGACGAACCGGTCTGGCGTTTTCATACGTCTTGATCTCATGTTGAACTATAGAAGGATCAATGCTAGACATTTCTTCATAAGACCAAGCAAATACATCTCGAAATTCTTTGAAAATGTCGGTGTAAATTTGAATTTCTACAGGGGAACATTTGATTCTGATGAAGAGATTCTCAATCATGTTAGGGTCCCTAGAGATGTTTATAGATATCCTTTTTGAAATCACCGACATATTACCTTCGGCATGAAAGTGTGCTGGAGCCATAGGATTTGATATCGTACAAACATCACTAGTAAAGAGCTCGGAGAACCTAGATTCTACTTCCTGCAATGGAGGAAGAAAATATGAATGATGCTGTAAGTATTTCTAAGGTTGATCTACACCCATAATTACTTCTAGGATTGCTTCTTCAGAAGGTAAAATCGTATCTAAGCAGTCCAAAGCAGAGGTAGAATCAAGGGTCCAGGCCAGGGCCTCATCACCGTCTAACTCCTCTTCGGAAAAAGGAGTAGAGTGGTCGTCTACAGAGTTAACGATAGATTAATATCTGAGCTCAGCTGTAGACATAGGAAATGCCATTCCATTGACTTGTCCTTCAGCGAATGTGGTCGTAGGTGAAGGCAAGGTTCAAGGGTCTGAAAAATAATGAGTCTGAAAGAACTCTTCTCAAGGAGACTCCTTAGATGATGAAACGATATTGATTCGAGCGATAGGAGAGGGAAAATCAAAGGTACCCATCAATGAAGAATACATCCCAACTCCTAGATTCTCAGTAGGTGGATGAGGGTTATCCACTAAAGGGACAGTAGAGTCAGAAATTACCTGAGGATCGACTGGAAAATAGTCCAATTGATCAACCTTAACAATTTTCCCTTCATGAGGAAATTAGATGACACGAAACAGAGTCAAAACAATGACGTCCATTTCGTATACCTAGTTCCTTCCTAAGAGGAGATCGTAGTCTAGGTTAGCATCAATGATTCTACTTCAATATTGACAACCTTACCCCCAACACCTATGGGAAAGGCTGGGATAATCCCATGCAGCCTATGAGAATGTCCATCAAATGCAGTGAGGAGCGTAGGTGAAGGAATAGCCAAAGGCGATCTAATGCCCTTCCAGCAAGACATCGACATGACGAACATGGAAGCTCCTTCATCAATAACAGTACAAAAAATGTTAATCTTCTGGTATGTAGACTTTATTTGAAAAGCCATATGATGAGGGAGTCACTTTTTGACATTTAACATGTCGGAAGTGAGCACTAAAGAGTTAGTTGGATCAACTGCCCCAATTGCCGAGAGTAAAGCACTTCGTTGAGATGGACACAACTGGAGAACCTCTAAAGTGGACATGGCACATGGACTCTGAGCCAGATCCTCAACAATGGAGTTTGGGTGGTCCTAGCATTAGGATTAATAGTCGTGTGTTTAGTGGAACCTTTCGGTATCCGTGGTATAGTCTCAACAGGGGGTCGCTCAATATGAAGGTCGGTATTTCCGAGAGCAATTTTATCCTTGGAAGTTTCAGCTTCACCATAATCACGTGACCGAATAGCCACATGGACATTCGAACCCATCATGAAAACATATGATGATTTATCCCCTTCCTGGTTGCCCTCTGCGGAGGTACCCATATTTGAACTCGCGCCAGCAAGCAATTGCTGCCCTTGGGGAAAAGGGTTGGTTAACACAACTCGAGAACTAGAAGTCCCTTGCTGCCCTAATAAGCACTGAGCATCCTAAATCTTTGGGCAGAGATGAGTTAAATAATCTCCACTGCACAACTTGCATGGAAACTTGACTTTCTTTCGAGACTCATTTCTACCACCACCAACATTATTGTTGGATTTATTTGCGTCGGCCTTCCCATCCTGATTCTTTTTCTTACCTCATCCTTTCTTTTTCCCATTGGAATTTTGATTTCCTTTGGGGTTATCAGATGGAATGGCATTAATCGAAGAGGGTTGGGAAGACGAAGGGTTAGACAATGTGACCTGGTTGTTAGGATCAGTTTGCAAAGACAACTGCTGCAATTGGCTCAACAAGTTCACCTCATTTGTGTCTACTGATCCAATGATACCATCCGCATGGGGACTTGGTTTCGACTTGGATATATCAACCTTAGACCCAGGAGCATCTGGCAAGATTTTTTGTAGGATCCCAGACTGAGAGTAGATCAATTCTAATTGTTGGGCCCTAAAAACCAGAGATTCTGGGTTTGATTCCCGGTGGAGTCGTCAATTCTGTTAAGGGATAAATTCCCCTAGGTTCTTGGGTTGATGCCCTAGCAGATCAGAGGTTATCTATACAGAGAAACACACATTCCATGCAGCCATAATGCTAATATAAGAAAACTCTATGATAAGGGGCGTACCTGAGGTCCTATGTTTGAGAAGATCCTTCTAGGGTCCAAACCCTCTCGGAGCTCCTTTTGCTCCTTCATCATGCAAAACAATCAATTCAAGAAAGTAGAGCAGTATATGGACTAAGCATCATAAAGAAATAATCTTCATAGTATATTGAAAGGTAGTTTGTTATGCAATTAAACAACCATTCACATATGATTCATAACATAGATATCATAAACATGAAGAAGATTTATATCAGGAACAAAGACAAGTGTTTCTTTTATTATAGACAAATAAAGTACAGAAAGGAATAATTTCACCTGATTCGTCCTTTCGCAAGCTCCAAGCAGAACCATTCTCTGGATTCATCCAGTCTCAATCCTTTAACAAACTCCTTCCATGACTTACTCCATGATATCTCAAGTAGTAGATAGACATCATCACATAAGGAAATAAGGGTTTCCTGTAAATGGGGGAAGTGCAGGAGGCACTAGGATCTTCAGACCTGGTCAGGGAAATCTCAGCATAGTAATCTTTCTCTCTCTTCTCTCCTCCTTTAGGCATTCCCATTGAAGCCTTTTTTTACTTCTCCCAAAATAGTTTTTTAGTTGGGAATTCGTTGGGAGCAGTTGGGCCACGGGCACTAATAGGTAATCAACAGGTAAAACCTATGATCTCTGCCTGAAATTAAGGAGATTTATTTTTTTTAAGTGTTTTAAAACATATACGCGGGTTGGGTATACACAGAACAATGTACACACGCGTTTAGATAAGGGAAATGTTGCGTATAGGGAATAAAACACTGTTTTTTAAATTCTGGACCAGGTCTGGAAGGAGGGGTTGCCCTAGGCCATAAGTGCAGCATCACAATCCTCAAGAGTGAGATTTGGAGCTATAACATGTATTATTTGCATCAAACCATTCAAAATAAAATGAAAAGAATAATACATATAAGTGCATCTTAGTAAAGCCAAAATCATTTTTCTTTCAAAAATTTGCATTTAGGATAATGAAAAGTGATTTTTTTTTTACTTTTGTAATTTTATTTGGAAGACGAAAGTGAAAGTTAGTGGAAAGCATGTTGTTTGATGCATTATTGATTGTCTTTCTTCCGTTGGTTAATCTAGCTTTCTTTGAAGTGTAAAATTTCCTTTTCTCATATAGCTGCATCTTAGGTATTTAGGTGACACCGTTTTAAGCCCAAAACTGAAACATAATTGAAGATAAACATTAAAATTTACCTCAATTAACCTAAGGAGCATTTGGAACTTAACACAAAAATTTAGAGGCCCAGGCTAGAGATGTGTTCCGACGTCTATAAACCTAGCAGTTGTCGTTAACTACCTGCATTGTATCCCAGGGGTGAAATCTCGTTCAAGTACAGAAGTATATCAAAGGTTCTCCAGTACTTTCGGGTATATAGGAGGCACTTCAGTATGGCAAGTATAGGGGAACGCTCTCACCGAAAGGTTATGCATTAGAAAGCGCTAACACGAACTTATGCTCCACATACCATCGAGGATATACTGGGAGACCCCATTAGGTTTCCATACTTTAGTCACAAGTAACCGAATCAACCGCCTTATAAACGTGATACACTGAACAAAACATTCGGGGAGATTTGTCATCGTACGTTAAGTCCTTGGTTTTAGCTAAGGTGTATATTGCAGTTCATAGATACTTGGTAAACCCTCTTGCCTAACTTACCCTTCTTTTATTTTGTTTTGTTAATTTCTAAAATCAATTAATTGAATGTGGAAAAACATCCTTCCTATGGAAATACTCTTTAGTAGATCTTAGATTGATATTGATGGCAACATTTCCTGAATCTACCAGTAAAGGAAATCCCTCTAACAGGAATCCTAGTCCTTTTCCTTATTTTGGAAATATTGGTGCTCCCTATATGGAAACGTTGTCCCTTCCTAGATCGACCATTGGTCTGCCAGTTTGATTATTTTCATCGATTGTCCAAACTGCTTTTCAACTAAGTTCTCCACTTGAACAACATCAACCTCAAATTGATCCTAAAGTTGACCCCTCATCTTCTTCACCTATTTCTTCACCTAGTTCTTCCTCTTCGCCTGGTTAAAGTCTAGATTCTAGTAACCAAGAATCTAAGAAGAATAAGAATAGGACATAGAAGAATAATAAAAATAAGCAAGGGGGCAACCAAGTAGCCATTGTTACGGATGTGACTGATGTAGAAAAATATTCTAGCCAGCCCGAAAAAGTAAAATTTCCTTGCATTTTATGTCAGGGTGACCACCTTCTTAGAATTTTTCCTAGTATTCCTATTGTCTTACGAGTGTGATCCATAGGTTCGCATCGACCTTTGCCATCAGCCTCTAGAGATCATGCTGGTGATAAACCTTCAACTAGTAAAGCCCATGGGAAAAAGGGAAAAGTTAAATTTTGCTGTAAGTTGTGTGAAGGTAATCATCCCATTTGCCTTTGTCCTCTTATGGATGAAGCTTCCAAAGAGTTGGAAAACCTTACAGCTTCTCAACTTCATCTTCCAGCTAGGTATCGAAATATTTCCCCTGATCCTTCACTAGTTGATCCAGTTATTGATAAAAAAACATATTTGGTCAACCCCACTCTCTCTGAAAGTGAGTCTCGTGAGTCCATTCTCAACCAACCATTGCTTGAGAAGACAATATACTTAGCTCCACCTTCATTTAATTGTACCTTTCCAATAGAGAGTGAACCTCATACTGCTCAAGTTCTTCTAGTTTCTTTAGTTTTGAATGAACTGGAGGGAAATCCTACCATTCCCGAGGTGCATGAGAGAAGTTCTCCTGTTCCCATAGTGCGAGAGGGCACCTCTCACATTCCTATGAAAACCCCTCCGAGTAGTTTAGTCACTTCTTTTGATTGGAATCGACTGACAGGATATTATCTTTTTTCTTATGTGCTTTTCCAGATTATAGTACAGGCTTACCATATGGCTGTACCTAACACAATCATAGATGATGGCACATATGTTAGCATTTTGTTCTCAACTGGTTGGCAAGATTTAGGTTCTCTTCAACTTATCCCCGTCACTCAGAATCTGTTAGCTTTTAACAAAGGAAACATTCAACCATTAGGGATCCTTCCTAAGTTACCTATTACTTTGGGAGGAAACAATTTCTATATAGATGCGATGGTTTTCCAAGGCCCTTTGGATTTTAATCTACTCCTTGGTCGTGACTATCTTTATGTTATGGGAGAACTTATTCTTCCCTCTTCTGAGTGATGTGTTTCCCACATGAAGGAAGCATTATGATCATTGGTCAACTTACATTCATTGGTCCTGAATCAACTCCCAATCAACCATCATCCCTAAATGGTTCTTATGTGCAAGTAGTATCATGCTCGCCATCGGTTAATTATGTGGCCAACTTTTCCATGCCCACATCTACTAATGATCTAGTAGGTGATGTAGTACCCCATGTGTTGGGGGCATTGGAGCCTGATTTTTCCATTGGATCCCTCGACATGTATCCCTTCCAAAGTTTTGTTCTCATATGAAGAGAACATCTTGAAAGCCATGGCCTCTTTTGGTTTGTGATCAAGGTCTCTAGAGCAGAGTTCCTTGTCTTGTGTCAATCTCGTTCAAAAATGAAATAAGGGCCATGAGGATAGTTCTTTACCATCTCAACCTATGTAAAAAAATGAAATAGGTGTCATGAGAAGAGTTTCTTTATTTATGTCAAGCTTGCTAAACAATGAAATAAGGTGTCATGAGCATGGTTATTTTCCTGTAACAAGTTCATTAAAAAATGAAACACATCCCCTTCCAATTCGAGTCTTTAATTAGATCTCGTAAAATACCAGTCGAGTATTTCACTTGATCTCATAAGTGAACCATTATTCCATACCCCTATTAGTAACCAGTAGTCTACTTAGGTGCATGAAATGAATCTTGGGGGGGCATGTATTGCGAATTGAGTCTTTATGTTGGGGGCATGCAAACTCATCTCAAGCATAGTTTATCTTTGTTTCAAGCTTGTGTAAAAATGAAACCAAAACCCAAGCTTAGTTTTTTCTCATGTTTCAAGCTTGCTGAAAAATGAAACCATCTTCAAGTATCCTCAAGCATATTTTCTCATGTTTCAAGCTTGTGTAAAAATGAAACCAACATCACTTTACCTCTCATGATTTCCATCTTTATCAACATATTTTTCCAGATGAACCTTGGTTTTTTAATTCCATTGCCACCATCTCTTTGGCCAATCATATGCTTTCACTTGGTTGTTTTACCCTTGATTACACCCTTAGAGTGCTAAGTCTGCATTATTTTTTGGAAGTTTTTTTTCCATATTCCTTGCTCAGTGTGAGTTTTATCAGTGAGAGTCATGCTAGCATCACATATTTTTACCTATATAGTCACACTGAAAACCGTGTTTTCCACTGTTTGGTTCTGCTGAAAATCAGCACGGGTTTTGCTATATAAAGTAGTGGTGAAGACCCCGACCAATGCGGGATTTGCTATGAAAAGTAGTGTTGATGACTCAATCGACACAGGTTTTTCTATATAAAGTAGCGCTCATATTTGAATGTGAGAATTTTTAGGGTTCGTGCCTTAGAATCAAGTGTGTCTTGGCCCCTAAGGTCTTTTCCCATCTTATATTATTGGATATTTCAGTTTTTTGATTGATTGTCTTGATTAATTTGCAAATTTTGTGTCACTAGATTTGAAGTGAAATATGATTAAGTTCTATGGTTTCTAGTCAATTGGTTATCGCTTGCTACTTATTGGTGTCATTGAGATGCTGGTTTTGTTGATTGATTAAGTCGATTTTTCTGTGGAAATCATTTAAAACATCATTTTTTGTTTGTTATAGCTTTTCTTTAAAAATTTACTTTTTGTGAAAATGCATTAGATTAGTTGCATTGAAAAGTTATTTTTTTAGATTCATCTTTGAAAATAGGTCACATTTTTTCGGTGGTTGAAAGCTAAAGATTGTATTAGGTGCATCAAGCCATTCAAAATGAAAATAAAATCATAATTCATATAAGTGCATATTAGTAAAGTCAAAATCATTTTGCTATCGAAAAGTTTCATTTAGGATAGCGAAAAGTGAAAATCTTTTTTACTTTTGGCATTTCATTTGGAAGACAAAAGTGAAAGTTAGTGGAAGGCATGTTATTTTATGCATGTTGTTTGATGCATTATTGGTTGTGTTTCTTCCCTTGGTTAGTCTAGCTTTCGTTAAAGTGGAGAATTTCCTTTTCTCATATAGTTTCATCTTAGGGATTCAAGTGACATCGTTTTGAGCCCAAAATTGAAACATAATTGAAGATAAACATTAAAATTAACCTCCATTAACCTAAGGAGCATTTGGAACTTAACGCAAACATTTAGAGGTCTAGGCTACAGACGTGTTCCAACGTCTATAAACCTAGCCGTTGTCGTTAATTGCCTACATTGTATCCTGGGGGCGAAATCCTGTACCAGTACGAAAGTATATCAAAGGTTCTCCAGTACTTTCAGGTATATCAGAGGCACTTCAGTATGGAAAGTATATGGGAATGCTCTCACCGAACGGTTATGCATTATATAGCGCTAACAAGGACTTGTGCTCCCCATACCATCGAGTATATATTGGGAGACCCCATTATGTTGCTATCCTTTAGCCACATGTAACCGAGTAAGCCGCCTTGTAAACTTGATACACCAAACACATCATTCAAGGAGATTGACCATCGTACGTTAAGTCCTTGGTCTTGGATAAAGTGTATATTGTGGTTCATGGATACTTGGTAAACCCTCTTGCCTAGCTTACCCCTCTTTTATTTTGTTTTGTTAATTTCTAAAATCAATTAATTGACCTCGGAAAAACATCCTTCCTATGGAAATACTCCTTAGTAGATATTAGGTTGATACTTATGTCAGCATTTCCTCAGTTTACCAGTCAAGGAAACCCCTCTGACGAGAATCCTAGTCCTTTTCCTCCTTTTGTAAACACTGGTGCTCCCTATATGGCAACATTGTCCCTTCTTGGATTGACCATTGGTCTACTAGTTTGGTTATTTTTGACCTCGGTGATTCCGAGTGTCCAAACTACTTTTCAATCGAGTTCCCCTCCACCTAAACAACATCAACCTAAAATTGATCCTAAATTTGACCCCTCACCTTCTTCACCTATTTCTTCACCTCATTCTTCCTCTTCTCTTGGTGAAACTTTGGATTCTAGTAACCAGAAACTAGGAAGAAGAAGAAGAGGATGAAGAAGAAGAAGCAAAATAAGAAAGGGGGAAGACAAGTATCCATTTTACGGATGCGACTCATGTAGAAAAATATTCCAACCAGCCCCACAAAGTCAAATTCCCTTGCATGTTATGTAACGGTGACCACCTTCGTCGAAATTTTCCTCATGTTCCTAAGTTCTTAGAAGTTTGGTCCATCGTTTCACATCGAACTTTGTCATTATCCTTTGGAGATCATGCTGGTGATAAACCTTCAACTAGTGAAGCACATGGGAAAAGGGGAAAAGTCAAATTTCCCTGTAAGTTGTGTGAAGGTAATCATCCCATTCACCTTTTTCGTCTTATGGATGAAGCTTGCAAAGAGTTAAAAAACTTTACATCTTCTCAACCTCATCTTCCAACCAGGTATCAGAAGCTTTCCCCTGATCCTTCACTAGTTGATCCAGTGATTGATGAAAAGTCATCTTTGGTCAACCCCACTCTCTCTAAAAGTCAGTCTCATGAGTCCATTCTTGACCAACTATTGGTTGAGAAAAAGATAGACTTTGCTCCACCTTCAGTTAACCGTACCTTTCCGGTAGAGAGTGAACCTCATACTACTCAGATTCTTCTGGTTTCTTTAGTTTCAAATGAGCTGGAGTGAAATCCTTCCATTCCTGAGGTGCATGAGAGAAGTTCTCCTATCCCCATAGTGCAAGAGGGCACCTCTCATGTTACTACAACACCCCCTCCGAGTAGTTTAGCCACTTCTTTTAATTGGATTCGATTGGCAGGATATCGTCTTCCGTCTTATGTGCCTTTCCATATTATAGTATAGGCTTACCATATGGCCATACCTAACATAGCCATAGATGATGGCGCATCTATTGGCATTCTATCCTCAACTTCTTGGAAAGCATTAGGTTCTCCTCATCTTATCCCCATCATCCAAAATTTGTTAGCTTTTAACAAAGGAACCAATCAATTGTTAGGGATCCTTCCTAAGTTACCTATTACTTTGGGAGGAAACACTATCTATATAGACGTGATGGTTGTCCAAGGCCCTTTAGAGTTTAATCTACTCCTTGGTCATGACTATGTTTATGACATGGGAGCACTTGTTTCTTCTCTCTTTCGAGTGATGTGTTTCCCACATGAAGGAAGCATTGTGATCATTGATCAACTTACATTCATTGGTCTTGAATCAACTCCCAATCAACCATTACCCTTAAATAGTTCTTATGTGCAAGTGGTATCACCCCCGTCATAGGTTAATTACGTGGCAACCTTTTCCATGCCCACATCTACTAATGATCTAGTACGTGATGTATTACACCATGTATTGGGGGCATTGGAGCCTGATTTTTCCATTGGATCCCTGGACATGTATCCCTTCTAGAGTGTTTTTCTCTCATCTGATGAGAACCTCTTGGAATCCATGGCCTCTTTTGGTCTATGATCAAGGTATTAGGAGCAGAGTTCCTTGTCTTGTGTCAATCTTGTTAAAAAATGAAACAAGGGATATGGAGCAGAGTTCCTTGTCTTGTGTCAAGCTTGTTAATAAATGAAATAAGGGATATGGAGTAGAGTTCCCTGTCTTGTGTCAAGCTTGTTAAAAAATGAAATAAGGGCCATGAGGATAGTTATTTTACCATCTCAACCTCCATAAAAAATGAAATAGGTGTCATGAGTAGAGTTTATTTACTTATGTCAAGCTCATTAAACAATGAAACAAGGCATCATGAGCATGGTTATTTTCCTATGTTGAGCTCATTAAAAAATGAAACACATCCACTTCCAATTCAAGTCTTTGATTAGACCTCATAAAATCCCAGTCAAGTCTTTCACTTGATCTTGTAAGTGAACCTTTATTCCATCCACTTGTTTGTAACCAGTAGTCTACTTAGGTGCGTGAAATGAAGCTTGGGGGGTCATGTACCTCGAATTGAGTCTTTATACTGGGGGCATGCAAACTCATCTCAAGTATAGTTTATCTTTGTTTCAAGCTTGTGTAAAAATGAAACCAAAACCCAAGCATAGTTTTTTCTCATGTTTCAAGCTTGTGTAAAAAAGAAACCAAAACCCAAGCATAGTTTTTTCTCATGTTTCAAGCTTGTTGAAAAATGAAACCATCTTCAAGAATCCTCAAGCATAGTTTCTCGTGTTTCAAGGTTGTGTAAAATTGAAACCATTCCCACTTTATCTGTCGCGATTTCCATATTTATCAACCTATTTTTCCAGATGAGCGTTGGTTTTTTATTCCATCGTCACCATATCTTTGGTTGATCATATTCTTCCACTTGGTTGTTTTACTCTTTATTGGGGAAAATATGCAATGAGTGGTCTTATTAGCCAGTATCTTTACCTTTACATTTTTTTATCAGTTCCATCATCACTGAAACTAGTTTTTATCCTTTTATACCACTCATTCTTCCAGGCAGAGTCATCTTTCAACTCTTTTCTAACTCTCAAAAAATTAAAAGATTGTCGAGTCCTTGTCGTTTTGAACTCATAAAAGTAAATGAAATGACATATACTCAGTATAAGCTTAACCCTTTTCCAAACTGAGATAAACTATTGTACGAAAAAGGAACACCTTAGTCGAACATGGCTAGGAGGTTCTCTTAAATATTGTTTTCTACATTTTTGGGTTTGAGAGACAAATTACGAAAATGGACCTGATGAAGTTTTATTTTTCATCTCTTTTTCAAACTCTCTAAATATGAAAAATACAATGAGTTACTCTTCCTTGGGACTCGTAAAATTTAAACGACGAAATACTTGTCACCATGATGAGACCAAGTTTCTCTTTCCTAGGAATCATAAAACTTTATAGGATGGATTCATTCGAAGAATGAACTTATATAGAAAGCATACACTATCCCATTCAAGATTGTGTCTAAAAATAATGGAGTACTGACTAGAAATAGTGGGGAAAAAGTGAAAGTGAAACATCTCTTGTATAGACAGCATGTCGCTCTTGAACATGACACTAATCTATTTCTCGTGTCGAGTTTGGGATATCCTCACTTAGTCACTTGTCCTTCTAGGTTTGGGTAATCCATTTTACCTCTCATATGACTATTCCACTTCATCATCAGGACCCTTGGTCCTATGTTGAGTCAAATTCTGCCACACTCTAGAGTCATGTTGCTGATATGTTCAAGAGAAGCCATATATATAGTTTTTACTACCTATACATTGCCTAACCTTTTACCACAACCTTGGATCATACTTATTTATTCCACTTTATTCCTTGTTTCATGTTGATGATGAGGGAATCATTGTGGCCCTCCTTCAACAGGTCATTTCCTATCGACTTAAGCTCCTTATCTAGGAAGAGACTTAGAAACTCCATTTTAGTACCTTAGAGCTTGCATGCCTTAATTGAAAGTTCTTCACATTCGATGAGAGGTTTTCATCATTGACCTTCGATCGGATGATTCCACGAGATTTTGACTTTAGCTTCATTTTCACATTCACGGATTGTACTGTATTACCTTGAGAGCCATTGTCATTATTGGTGGTTTCTCTGGTGACTGTTAACGGTTCACATCATTAGTCGATAATAAAGTGGTTTTCTAGGATGTCCAACTTCAACACATTCATTCACATGTTAGAATTCATACTTTGATCAAGTTGGAATGGAGTGTGATACCCTGAGTTTTGACTCAGGTTGTTTGGACTTATGTATTATTCATGATATAATACATGTTTCCTCTATAAGATGGTTGTGATCATACTGTGGAACCCTATATTTATGATGTTGATGATCCTCCTATATCGAATGGTTGCATCCATATCATGGATTCATGTTTTTATATATATGTTAGAGGTATCAGATATGTATATGTATATGTACCATTGATTTACATGTCTCTTGATGGTTTTTGTTCTAGTCCTTGCACTGGTTCGTAAAATAATTCAGCCATCACTCCATGTTCTGCCTTCATGCTTTAGGGTGCCTATGTTACATAGTATTTTGTCACACATCCTGAACTTCCCTTTGTCATACCCTGGAGTGCCGAACCTTGAAAACTATGTAGTGTACCCATCCTGATATGTATTCATAATCCTCCTTGAAGAACTAATGAAAAGTTGCATTGAGTCATTCCTGAGGAAAATGAGCTCAAAACCCTAATTTCTAGGTCAACGCAATTGTGACACTGCCCTCCCATGTTGATGGCATATTGCACCATATGAGCATCGCATTGCTAGCACGAATTTTGCCTTGATACTTGCATTGAACGCTAAAAGGAAAGTTTCCCCAAAGTGGAGGAGAGGCTTCGTGATCTAAAAGCTTCCAGAACGGTGAGTTGGATGATGTTCATTATGGATGTGGTCGAATTCTCCCAATATTACCCTCTGATCTTATCCCTATGAGCTTACTCCTTGAGATGAAGACCTTTCCCAATCTTTGGTGAGATCCTAACTCCCTCTCCATGATTATAAATTCATCCTCTTCCATTCCCAAATGGTTGGTCTCTGATTATTTGCACCCTTATGCTGAGATAGTGCCTACATGTTATTCACTTTGGCTTGGAGAAGGAGTGCTTAGAGAGCTTGAGTTTGTACTTGGAAATTCGCTCAAGGAGGACTACTAACATCAAGGCCTTGGTTGTATGCTTCCTCTTTTATTTATTAATATATCAAACTATTGGTTCAATTTCCATAAATGCTTGTGGCAATGTTTAATTTATCTTAATGCTCCTTGATCTATTAAGTGGATTACATTTTATTATGCTTGTTGCACTTTTATGCTTTGTTGTGTTTTTGGCCTCTTGTGTGGGTATTAAAATGCTTTCAACAACAAGGATTGAGTCTGAGGAGAAAGTGATCAAGATCTTCAAAAAAGAAGTGCATTATAGCATCAAAGTGAGTAGGTCTTCTTCCTCTTCTATTATTTCATTTGTAATCTAAGAAAGTGTCTTGTAGATTGTTCCATTTGTTGCTGGACCCACTCATTGGGCTAGAGGGATCGTCTCTGTCCACAGAGAGGATTTACCAATACAAAAGGTATGAAAAATATTTGTGAACTCTAACATGTCTTGGTCCCTTACCTATCGCAGCATGGTTCACTTTATGTATTTATCTTCATACATTCCGACAGGGTAATATCATTCCTTAATGACATCTTGGAAAGAATTCCAAGTGGGTGCGGCTGAAAATAGTGAGGATTCCCTCTCATCCTTCTATTCACAGTAGGTTTCCCACCATTCCTTGACATAGGGGTCAACTTTGAGGATTGAAAAAGCAATCTTTTCCCGATTGGAAAATTTATGAACTAGAAAATATCCTTCCAATAGATTTAACCATCTATATACAACATCTACATCTATATGGCCTTCAAATATGACAATGTCAAAGTTGACTTATACCTTAAAGGGAGTGGTGTCTCCAGAGTGATTGTTGGATGAATATTCATTGCTTATGGATAGTCGCTTAAGGATTTGCAAAAATTTATACATCGTCACATTCCTCTGTTGCTCAAGGGTTTCCTCGAGAAATATTTTGAAAGAATATCGTGCTCCCTCATCTTTCTTTTCTTTCACCATGGGAGGCCATCAAGGTTTATGAGGGTAGTATTGCAAATGTTCAACCATTTCGAGCCCTAACTCCTTATACCTTGACCTCATTAGGGACATGCAAAGAAAAACGGAGAAAGAGTAGATGCCTCTGCTACCATTGATCCAGAATTCTACAAGAGCACAACAGAATAAAGATATAAACATAAACACAAATATGGAGCAAAAGTAAATCTTCATTTCATTAATATCAAATAATTGAAAGATGCTTATAAGAAGAATGGAAATAAACTAGCTTGGGAGATGTTAGATTATCTTTGAGAAGAGATGTGGTAGCAGTTGACGACCTATGATTTTGAATATTGGAAAGACAAAGTCACAAAAGATACATCAAACTGCTTAGGAGCCTAGGAACCAACCCTCCTAGGCTCAGAGAGGGATCTCTCTGTATTTTAAGATTTAACTTTATTTTCAATGTTCTAATGTGTTAGGCTAGATATAAAAATGAAGGAAATTTAATACTTAATTTCTTGGTTGTTTGTTTGCTTGGTTGGGGTAAATCATATTTGAATTGTGTCCATTGGGCTATGGATTGTAAGGCTAGGTGGTAACATCAATTTTCTAGAGAATTTACAAGGTGAGCTAACTGTCTTTACTGGATCTAAAAGAAGAGTGGAATGTGAAATGATAGAAATGTGATATTAGTAATGATTAGAAATCAATTAAGTATTTTTTAATCATACCTCAGAGGAAAACATTTAGATTGCAAATACAGATAATAATAAGGTGCTCCAACAACATATCTTAAACTAGAATTTCTACTTTGAAATAAGACTCAAAGATGCATAAATGAATAAATGGAGATACATTCAGTACAGAAAAGAAGGCATCACCAAATCAAAACAGATTAGGTATCTTACAAACTGTCCTTTTGTTGATGTTCTAGCTTGAAAATGACAATGCTCCAAACAGAGAAGATAGTTCAAATGACTTGGGTCCAACCCCATATACTTCTAATGCATGAAGTATTTAACTCAAAACCTACAACGATTTTCCTTATACCCTTGTAAATATGTTATTAATTACAACAAAATAAAATTGAGTAGTGTAACCACGAAGTCGTCACGCTGAGAAATTGTTGTTGATGAGAAATTAATTTTGCTGTAGTAACTCTGCTAACATGGCTGGTGCTAAATCAGATTTGCGCTGTCACTTCAATCATCTTTGATTTGTTCCTCCTGATAATCACATGGGTCATTGTATGCTTCTTCATCTGGAATCTTTATCTTGATTAGCCTCTTGAATATTTCATCATCTTCAGTGTATTTTGCAAAAGTGGGTTTAACCACAAAAACATGTTTCATCTCATGCTCAATGTAGATTTGATTGTTGATAGCTTCTAGCAATGCCTTTCTTGTTATGTTGCCTTCGATGTTGGAAAGATATGTAGCATCTATGGCTATGCCCTGGAGTCTCTTGGCATAATCCTCTTTGGCCATGAGTTTGTCATTTATGACAAACAGAGAGGGGAGACATTTCTTATGTAAAGGTTGAATCCTGTTGAAGAACTTGTTAACTGTCAGCTCCAAATTTTGATATTTCTCTTCTAGTTGTACATTCAAGCTCTTCTTAGTCAGCACCTTCTTCACTTGAAGTATAGTTTGTGTTCTATCTGCTACTCCCAACTCTTCTAGCTCATACCTATTTCTTGAATTTAAAAATTTGATTATCCTATTGGCTATTGGTGGTATGTGTGCCAACTCTTCATTAGTAGCTGAAATAGCTTCTCTAGCCTTTTCAATTAATTCTTTCTGCTCAAAGATAATTTGGATGCTAGGCCAAATTTCATTCATTCCATTGATTATATTCTTCTAAATAATTTGCTTCACTCTTCCTAGATTGTTCCCAATAGATGATTCTTTCTGTGATTTTTGTAGTGCTTCAATCAATGTTTTTACCCTTTGCATCTCCACTAAATGGTTACTTTTAGCCCTCTTGATTTGATCTTGTAGCACATTAACTTGAGTTTCTAGTCTTTTAATCTCCTTAGTCTGTAGATTCATACCTTCCATTGATCTGGCCAGTTGTTCTATGCTGCTTTACACTCTTGTGGTTGTACTTTTTGGAGTGGTTATGGGAGGGGCTATTAGAGGAAGGGCCTCCATTGTTGTGCTGGACATATGTGTTGCCTTTTCTTTCTCTTGCACCATTTTTTCCATCTCTACTTCCATTTGTTTGATTTGGAGAGACTGCTCCACTATTAATTTCATCATATCAGCCTTTTGGCTTTCTATTTCCTCTATCTCCTTGGTCAGTGGGTCATGTGTAGTAGGCATCTTGAGCTGTTTCTTCAAAGATGCTATATCCATCTATTTTTTCTTTATTATTTTAGATGATTTCACATTTGAGGGGTCATACCCAATCTTCACTACTAAGTCTACTAAAGACTTAATTTTAGTGTCCTTTTATTGTGAAGTAATCCTTTCCATATTTAATCGGGATTGAGCATTTGATAGGGCTACCTGCATTTTAAACAAATTCATGGAAGTGTTGGTTAGAGTAGATGAAATCATTTCACCTGTTTTCTTGTATTTTTCCATCTGGTCAATTGGATGAACACTTCTTGCATCAAATTCAAAAGAAGTTTTCTTGTAATGTGCTAGAGTTTTTGGCTCTACTATCTGTGATTCTAAAAATTCCATATGCATTTTCCCCTTTTCTGAATCAAAGATAGAGAGAAGTTTTCCCTGTGCAGTTGCACTCTTCTTCCAAAATTGAGCATAAGTGCTCTTTTTCAATATTTCATTCCTGATTTTAATCTCCCTAAATGTGTCAAAGACTGTCTCTTCCTTTTATTCAGTCACAATTGTAGATGAGGACACTTGAAGAGACTGTTGTCTTTCTAAAATTAGAGTGGTAGGAAAGGATTGGCCCCCAATTGGGGATGAATCTAGAATATCAATGATATTGGTGATTTTTTGTTGCGGTGATCCTTTCTTTATGTCCATGTGCTTTCTGGGATTCTTCTTGTATTTCAGCTTAAATTCTCTCATAGAAGTATCAATCCTTGGTGATTGATCTTCTATAGGCCTTTTCCCTGTTACTCCCTGTTCTTGTTCTTTTTCTTTTTCTGTTTTGTATTTAGTGGCTTGATTTTCCTGTTGCCTTGGAGTTTGTGCACTGGAAGAAGAGATCATTTGTTCCTTAGCATCCTGCAATGTGTTAGGCATCCACTCAATCTGGTTCATGTATTTTTCAATTTCAGGCCTTTGAGTGTGAATATAGGTTGTTGACTTGTTCTCCACCCTCTTCTTGGAGATGATACCCCATGGGTCATAGGACCATGTAAAACTGTGGGTGGAATTCATTTCTTTCAGTCTTTTATCTTCCTCCTCCCCTGCTGCTCTATTGTTACAAATGAAGGGACCAATCTGAGATTTGATCCTGAACTGGGAATTTTTCTTAGATGACCCAAAATGCACTTCATCTGCATCAATCATTTTCCTGATGTATTCAAGTTCAAAGATCCCCATGGGGAGGAACTTTGGCAGCTTATAAGGGGCCAACTCACAGGCATATACTCTTAATTCAGTGTAATTTTGGTACAAGTATCAATCACCTGTTCTTGCTTGGTATGTCAACGACATAATTCTTCTTATTTCTTCATTGATCCTGGATTCTGTAGTCCCACTGAGGAGGCTCATTGCTGGGTGAACAAACATTTCTACAAATGTTTTATAGATGAAGTCTTTAGAGTCCTTCATCACTAATGTTGTCCATAAAATAACAGATTGGGGTTCACCTTCTTCATTCATCTTGCTCATAGTAAACTGGAACCTGTCTGCTTAAAAATAAACCAACATATACTGAGAAGTAATGAAACACTTCCTCTGTGAAGAAATTGACAAGCTGCTCATGAATGGAATCTACTAAAATTTGGTTGAAATTGAAGAGAACAGAGGGATTGGATTCCATTGACATAATAGACAAGAAAGGTGTGATAGCTTCATCAAACCATTGATCTGAATAATAACCAAGTAAATAAGAGAAAATAGTGACAATGTGTCTAGGTTTTTCAGGGAAAACAAAGGAGTAATAAGGAGGAATCTTTCTTGGTAGAGGTGTGTGTTGTCATGAAGAGTTTTAAGGTTTTTCCTCTTTTAGAAAAATCAAGTTTTTGATACATTTTAGTGAGAATCTCATGGGAAAAGGGAGTAGTTCCTTCAATAATAGGGGCTTGCATCATTTGCATAATGGACTTGGTATCAATGGTAAACAAAATATGCACTGTTGGGGCCATCACTGCCCTTTTTTGTGGATTGTAGCTTGAGTCACATTTCTTGATCAGTTCTAGGAAACTGTGTGTTTTAGGAAAAATATAAAAAGGTATATTAGTGTCCCAGAGACCTATGTCATGCATCTCCTCCACAAATTCATCCTCTCACCAGCCATATATGTCAAACAAATCAAACTCTGAGAGTGTTTCATGTATCTTAAAATACCTATCTGCAAGCGGTATGTGATCCAAATCCAATGGTGGGTTCACCATTGGATTAAATACTTCTTGTTCCTTTTTCTTCGGTGCCATGGCTGTCTTCTGAGAAAAATCTATGAAACTGCCCTGTGTTGAATCTGTCATAATAGGGGATAGGAAAAAATGGGAATTCAGTGATGGAGAAAGAAAAAGAATTAACCGGAAATGGGATTCAAGAATGGGAATATTTGATCACTGCAAAAAAATGGACATTTCTGCAGCTATACTTCTATTTCTGTATGCATTGTGTGTTATCTGTTTATGTCTGGAGGGAAATGAATTACGCCTGCAAATAGTGAGAGCACACTACAATTTGAAAATGAATATGAAATGGCGCTTTTATGGACTTAGAGTGACGCCATTGGGTTGGCTTGACTTGGCACGGATCCATTGTCTAACGACCTAGGCAATTAAATGTATAACTGTGGGAACATAGGTGATAGGGAGGATGGGATGAGTTGGCATCGTGAGGTGGTGGGAGTGATCAAATGGTTACAATGGCGAAGTATTTTAAGTAATGGCATAAACTACTTTTCGAGGGGCTTCGGGAGTGGTAATCGGCATGAGGGGGGGGTGTGAAATTACGAGGGCGTCACAATTTCAGAACCCGCCCCCCCTCGGGATTAATTTTCAGAGGGTGAGGGGGGGCCAGAAAAGGACACAAGTCGTCAGATCATGAGGGGTGAGTGGGGATTTGGTGAGAGATGGGGGGTAGATAAGATAGGATGTGATGGATGAATGCATGGTGGGGTAGGAAAATAAATGAGGGGTGGCAGACTATAGGGATAGAGGGTATAGCATAAGGTTATGAAACTTTATATTGAACCCCTTCCCTTTTAATTTTTTTTTCCAAATTTGGGACAACTTTGATATTTTATCAAACCTAAAGAACTTATCATGTCCTTTTTTCTTTGAATCTTCAGTCTACCTACCCTTATTTTCTAGTCTAGCATTTTTTCTTTTTCATTTGCAGGGTGCACTTGGACTTGCAGACCACTCTTTTTATCTCTTTCTTCTTCTAATTTATAACCTACTCTATCACTTATTTCTCCCCTTGGTCTAGATTACACAGTTGAACCTATTTTATTTCTACCTAGCTACTAATTTGCCAAGATCAAACTGTTTGGCAGATCTTTATTTTCTAACCTATCAACCGAAATTGAAATTTGTTCAATCATGCTTAGACTGTATTATTTGAAAAGCATTTGGGGTTTTCTTTTTTCTTTTTGTTCTTTTTTTCTCTTTTGTTCTTTTTATATACCCTCTTTTCATTTATTTTCTTTTCTCTTTTTATTTTGTGAAATAAATTGAATATTGTAATCTATGAAAAATTTGAAATCTGCAAACTGTGAAATACTTAATCACCTTGAGATCCTATAAATTAAAGGACCCTAACAGTGGCTCCAGCTGGGGATGGTACTTCTTAGCCTTAAGTGTCAAGAACACATGACCAATAGCTTTGAATCCTTCAAATCTGCATTATCTTCAATATGATTTCTTTTTATCAAATGAATAATCTAATTGAAAACCTAAAATACTATGATATTTACAATGGAGTGAGGAAATCTGTGTATTCAAGAAAAGTAATGCTTCAGCATCCTGCCATTGACAGGACCTCCTCACAATTCTGTTCCATCTAAGTCCTTCAGAAAAAATGCATTATTTCCTCTAAAAGAAGAAATGATATATGGGCCTTTCCAAAGATTTTCAAATTTACCATGTTTCCCTTTGTCTTCTCTTCTTGAGTCCCATTTCAACACTTTGTCTCCCAGGTTAAAATCACCAGATTTGGTTCTTTTATCAAAAATTGTCTTTATGTTTTCTTGGACATGTTGAGTTCTATTGTATACCTCTTCTCTGGATTGTTGCAATTGAATTGCTTGATATATCCTTCTTTGTATATCATTTGGTTTGCTTTGTACCTCTTAAATGATCTTCATAACTGGTACCCCCATGGAAGAAGGGAAAACTACATCTATTCCGTAAACCAGTTGAAATGGGGACATACCAATGGATTTCTTTGTAGTTAATCTATTAGCCCATATTGCATAGATCAATTTGTTGTCCCATGACTTTTTATTGTCTTCCATAATCTTCTTAATGATGTTTACCAAACTCTTGTTGGAAGATTCATCTAACCCATTACCTTGAGGGTAATAAGTTGTTGAATGACCCAAATAAATATTGTACTTATAACAAAAACCCACCATCTTTTTTTATTTGAAAGCTGTAGCGTTATCAGTGATCAATTTCCTAAGACAACCAAATCTGGAAAGGATATTAATTTCAAGGAATTTTATAATAACAGAATTAGTAGCAGCTTTAGAAGGGATGGCTTCTATCCCTTTGGTGAAGTAGTCTGTGACTTTTAGGATCCATTTGTGTTGGGCAGAGGATGGGGGATGAATTTCACCTATGAAATCCAATCTCCATTGTTGGAAAGGGCTTTCAATAGAGATAGGTTTTAGGGGCAAAGGTAGTAATTTTCTCTTTCCTTTAAAGATTTGGAATTTATGGTAGGCAGTCACCATCTTATGGATGTATGGGAAAAGTGTAGGCCAATAGTAACCTGCTCAAAGGATTTTATTAGCGGTTGTCTTCCAATAAAGATGCCCCCAATAGTCACCTTCATGAAATTCCTGCATAAATTTGTCAGCATCATATTTTAACAAACATCTCACCAAGACACCTCCAACATATTTCCAATATAATGTATTGTCAACAATGCAAAATTTGACTCTTTTTAATTTAAGAAATATAGCCTTTGTTTTGGATAATCCAGGAGGAGCATTTAAATTGAACAGAACATATAAAAGGTCTGCATACCAAGGGGAGTTTAGATATGCCTCGTCTATTTGTGGAGTCACCAGTTCCTCAAGATCATCCAAAGAATACACCATGTTGATGTCTAATCATTGAAATTTGATTAGCCATCAATTTGGCTAATCCCTGTCCTTTGATCAACTTGGTGGGCTTGATTTCTATATCATATTCTAGAATCACAGCTATCCATTTTCCTCTCTTCCCATCAGGTCCATTTTGTGTAAGAATATCTTTGACAATTACATTAGGCACATAAGCAATGACATGAGAATGTAAAATTTAAACCCTAAAATATTTTATTGCTTTAACTAGAGAAAGAGAATGTTTTTCCATGATATTGTATTTTAAAGAAGCATCTCTCAGAGCTTTGCTAAAGAAAGTTATTGGTTGTTCATGTCCTTCATTGTTTTTCTGTAATAACACAACAAAAAGAGTATGTTCAGATGCAAAAGAAAATACAATAAAATCTTTAGTGAAATCTAGGCTAATTAAAAATTGAGCTTCTGTTAATGCATGCTTACTAGATCAAAAGATTTTTTGGCTTCAACATTCCATTTAATTTTGGTGTCTTTCTTGAGCATGTTTGTTATATTTCTGAGTAGTTCGGCAAGATTTGGTATAAATCTTCTCAAAAAAACTTATTTTTCCAATAAAAGATTGAAGTTATTTCATGTTTCATGGATGACTGATTTTAAGGATACCTTCAATCCTACTAGGGTCAATTCTGATTCCATCCTTGGAGATGATATGGCCTAAAAGTTTTCCTTCTTCAAGACCAAACAATGTTTTCTTGGGATTGAGGGAGATACCAAATTTTCTGCATTTTTCAAATACTTTCCTTAGATGTGCCAGGTGTTCTTCATCAGTCTTTGAAAATACAGTGATGTCATTAAGATAAACCACAATGAAATGTCCAAATTCATCTGAAAAAGCAATGTCCATTGCTCTCTGGATAGTAGCACCTACATTCATTAATCCAAAAGGCATTTCTACATACATGAAAGTTCCCCAAGTAGTAAAAGTAGTTTTATCTTGATCATCAGGATGCACCAAAACTTGATTATACCCTGAAAAGCCATATAACAAGGAAATCCTACTAGAACCCACTACCCTTTTCAGTATGTGATCCATCTTTGGTAAGGGATAGTTGTCTTTCGTGAAAACCTTGTTTAAATTCCTAAAGTCAATGCACAATATTATTTCACCAGTTTTCTTCCTTGTAGGCACATTATTGGATACCCATTTAGAATATCTAATTGGGACCATGATCTTAGCCTCATACATTTTCTTGATTTCCTTTTCCACCAAAGGCATCAGGACAAGGTTTATCCTACACAATTTATGTTTGAATGGTTTTTGATGTTCTCTTATTGGAATTTTGTGTTGTATAATGCTAGTATCATAGGCTTTTAAATCCTCATAGATCCAGGAAAATACATCTGTGAATTCTTTGAACAGAGCTATATACTTTCTTTTAGCCATTAGAGGTAGTGATTTTGAAAATTTTATAATTTTGGGGTTTTTCTCACTGCCTATGTTGCATTGCTCAATGTTTGTTCCAATTGGTTCCATTTTTGGCTTTCTAGAAAAATCATTAAAGTCAAACAAATCTTCCAAAGGGGCAAGCACTCTAGGTAAAACATTATCTTTGAGTTGTAGTACTTTGAATTCTTCTTTTTTTGGATCTTTGTGTATTTCAATTTTATGTACAGTCTTATTTACAGAAATTCTTTCATAAAAAACAACAGGTTGATTTATACTAATATGTACCTCACTTTGACTGTCTAGTTCATTCTCCAAATCTATGATGCTATCCTCAAATTCATCTTTTGATTGCAGAAAACTCTCAATCTGTTTATCACTTCCAAAAACTTGCCAGTATCTCATGTTATTAGGCACTACAAGACAATTCTTCACTTCAACTGTGTATTTTTTATTTGGATGAGGTAATTTGCAAGTACTGGCTAAAATATCTAATCCATTTTCCAGGGAATTCTAGAGCCCAGGCATCACATCATGGTCATAATCTTCAAAGGTTTTAATAAAATCAATCACAACATTCCGATATTCTCTCAATCTAGGATGTTTTGTTGAGTATTGTCCTTTAATTTGTTTGATGATGAGTTCAGAGTCCCCCTGGACAAAAATTCTTTTAGCACCTAATTTTTTAAGCAACTTCAAGCCTAATAGTAATGCCTCATATTCTGGTATGTTGTTTGTACACAATAAATTTAGTTTATAAGAATGACCTTGAGCCTAGTTTTTGAATTATATAGCCAGAATCCTGCTCCTTCCCTTGTTTTACAACATGAGCCATCAAAAGTCATATTCTAAAGGGGTTTTGTTTCAGGATCCTGTTGGAAAATGGGTGTTTGAGCATCATGTCCTTCACTGAGATCATTTTTTCCCTAATTTACTTGTGTATTTATGTTACCATGTATTTCATTAAGGTTTCTCTATAAAGTCTCCTTGGTTGGCCAAATATTGGTATTGTGGCATATATCATATCCATTTGTAGTGTTCCTTGTAACTTAGCTCCCCAAGATATTGATAATAGCATACCATACTTAGGATGAATGTCAGCTACTACTATATCCATCACTAAACTTTTTGCTGGTATCTAGGTTAGCGTGACACAAAGGTCTTTAATGAGACCTAGACATCTAACTTTGCTAGAATAAAATGAATATAGATCTTTGTATGGTCTAGTGATTTCATGTCCAAGTTTCTCCATAACAATCTTTGGCATGAGATTATGTGATGCACCTAAATCCAAATTTTCATTATGAAGGATATTATCATGAATATTAAGGCTCAAATAGAATGGAGGAACACCCCCTTCTTGAGGCTTGCCATCAACTTCTGGTCGAAACAAAAGTTCAGGTTGTCATCATTGAAATTCACCGTATCAATGTTTTCTCCTATGTTGAGTACCTTTATAACCTGGGACCTATACATATTTTTGTTTACCATTTCAGTAAGAGGAATATAGATCTTGAGTTTAGCAATTTCGTTCTCAATACTAAAGGGTTCTTGATTTTTAAGCAAATTTGAGAAATCAGTCCTTTTGGCCACAACCTTTGTCATGAGTTCTGTTTGCTAACTTGTAGTAGGCATTCCAGATAGGACAAATTTTGTTGAGACATCAATTGTTTTCTTAGCAACATTTTCTATGTTTCTCCTTTCTTAATTGTTTTCATTTTTCTTAGAGCTTTCAGCTGTCTTCTTGGGATCAGGCTCTAAAGTTTTCTTGGCATAGTTATTAGAATCCTTTCTATTTGAGTTATCATTGTTTTTCTTGCTCCTGAGATTATATTGTCTGTGGACTTCTAAGATAGCATTCTCAAATCCATGTTTATAGTCATCATATTCTTCAGATTCCAGTTCTGTTTGAGTTAATAAAAACAATTCATGTTCTTATTGTGTAAGAAAAACAAAACTATCTTCATTGGTTCCCATTAAATTAATTTGGTTTTCCTCAAATTCTTCAACTACACTTACACCTTCATCAGCATAATTTTCTTGAAATGGTGGCCCAATTTGTTGATTTGGGCCTCTTTGATCTCTTTGCCTAATTTGTGGAGTGTTTCTCCTAGGGTTTGGATTTTGGTTCTGTTAGACGGGTGGATTCTCCCTAGGAACATTCCTATCATTTATATGTTGGCATTATGATACAGGTATTATCCTCGATGGCAACTCACTCAGATGAAAGATCACAATATAGTAGGTAAACAACAAATAATTACAGATCGGTCTTCACAGAATGAAGAAAGAGAGGTATACGTAGGTTCACCATTGACCAAGCTGTGTATACATGCAGGTTCACTATATACAAGTCGCGTATACGTACACATGCACTTTCACAAAATGAAAAGTGCATATACCTTGGAAAACTAAGTTTTTGGTCCGAAGTATTTGGTCCATGATATTTTGATCCATGGTATTGGTCCAAGGTATCTAGTTCGAGGTATTGGCCCTAGGTATTTGGTCTAGGGTATTGGTCGTAAGTGGTTTTGGTACATGGTATTGAGAAAGGCCTAAAACTATAAAAGGAGGAGAATATCATTATGCCAAAAATGGTGTGCAAGTATCGAATATTTGATGAAGTGTGAGATCTAGTATATAGGTTATTGGGTTTTGGTGCATTGCTAGATCTAAACCTAGGATGAACCTTAGTGGACGATGAGGGATTAGATCTAATGATGGATCATGATCTTAAGGCGTAAAATGAACTATCATTATGTGTTTTTTATCATGCATATTCTAGATCTAAATACTTACGCATATATTATTCTGTAAATGATATGATATGGGTATAACTGAAGTCTGTAATAGCTACAAAAATATGAATTAATATTTGTTGATGTATACACTAGTTGGCCTTGAGAAAAGCGTGTATACATGCAAGTTCAACACATGGAAGTAGTGTATACCTTATAAAATATGTTTTAGTTGCTCCTATTTGCTGTTGCAGAGTTTTGGGTTCTAGTTTGGGTTATGGTTTCTATATTCTGGTGATAGTATTTTGAATGATCAGATTGATGGGTTATCAAAGTAATTGATTGATTCAGTTGTGGTTGGTTCAAAATGTGATTGGTTGATGTAGATGTATTATAGTTATGATGTTGTTGATGGATCCAGTCTGAAAATTTATGAAATGTGGTCCCTGGAGGAAGAGAGAAGGTCATATCCTTTTGTAGGTCAACACCTACGTACCAACAAACATATTGGCTAGTACAAGAGCTAAAGGGTTGTAGCTCCCTTCCAATAGTATTTGGAAAAGGAGAGAAGGTTGCAGCCTTCTGCAGGTAGAAGCCTGCGTACTGGTATAAGTCTGCACCAGTACAAAATTGTAAACATATTTTTCTTATTATTAAAAGAAGACAGAGACGACAGTAGTAGGTGGTTTTTACCCACATTGGGTTTCCACCTTATGTCTTGGTGTTCATGTGTGATGCTTATGTGTAATTCTTTATTCTACTTTTACTACACTATCTAATTAATATCTGACATACTGGTTAAAGTTCAATGCATGATAAATTGGGTAAATCAAAATTTCTCTATATATACGTTGGTTTCTTTAAGAACAATTGCATGTACACACTGGTTCATTTAGCAAAAGTAGCATATACAAATCTGCCTATGGAAATGAAATATTATTGAGTTACTAATACTGATTCACCCCCCCCTCTCAGTATTATTTCCAACAATTGGTATCAGAGTAGGTCCTTCAGAAGAAGCTTGATCGCTTGGAGGAAGATCCATCATCATGAGTAATCAAGAAAGCAGGGGATCCATCAAACTGCCAATATTTGATGGGAGCAACTTTTTTATTGGAAGATAAGAACCACATCCTATCTTCAATCACTTGGAACAGATGTCTGGGAAATTGTGGAAGGAGGATATACATTTCCATCAGCAATTCCTACAGATACGACAGGTAAAAAGCAATATGAAAACTATACCAGGGCTGTCAATACATTATTGGGAAGTCAGTCACAATCAGAGTTTGTCAAATTTATGCAGCTCAAATTAGCGAAAGAAATATGGGACAAAATTTTTCTATGCTATGAAGGAGACTCTCAGGTAAAACATGCTAAATTGCAAACTCTTAGAATTCAATATGAAACTCTTAAGATGCAAAATGAGGAAAGTATAGCTAGTTACTTCTTACGTATAGATGAGGTTGTTAATTGCATGAAGAATCTGGGTGAAGAGATAAAGGAAGTTACCTTAGTTGAGAAAGTTTTAAGATCCTTGTCTACTAAATTTGAATAAAAAATATCTACCATAGAAGAAAAACAAGATCTACAGACTATTACTATGATGCAGCTTCACGAAATCCTAACTGCCTTTGAGATGAGAAAAGGAGGCCCGTCAGATATGAGAGAAGTCGCATTTAAAGCTTCAGTAAAAGGAAAAGAAGAACTCAATGAATCAAGACATATTTCAGAAGAAGAAGATGAAGTAAACTTTGTCAAGAAGCTTCAATGAGGTTCTGGAAGATTTAGAGGTAAACTACCTTTCAAATTTTTTGACTGTGGTAGAGTTGGTTATTATGCTACCAAATGTCCTCATAAAGATAAATATAATAAAGGGAAGGAATCTACAAAATGGAATAGAAATCAAAGTATAAGTAAAAAGAGTTACTATACTCATGAAGATAGTGAGGGATTATCAAATAGTGATGAAGATGAAAATAGTAATGACTATAGACTTCTAATGGCTTATGAAGGCGATAAATTTTTGGATACTTTAGAAGAAGATGACCTTCATGAAGAAATCTCTAAACTCAAAATCTATTTAGAAGAAAAGAATATGATTATAGATACCTTGACATATCAACTTGTTGAAAGAGAAAAACATAATAAAAACTAGAATGTGAAATTGTGGGTCTAAGAAAGAATTTTGAGAAAACAAACCTCTCAATCTTAGATTTGTTAAAGGATCAGAAACCTTAAATGAAATTATCAAAGTGCAGCATTCTCCTCTGATAAAGGTAGATCTTGGATATATTGAAGAATAACCTCAATCACAGAAACCGTCAACCTCCACTAAAAGCTATCTTGATGCAGCAAAGAACAGTGAAAAATATGACAATCGTCAGCAAAGGCATAAAGCAGATCACTAGGTAAATCAGGCTCAATTTGCTTCAAGGATGAACAAAAGTCACAACAAACCTCAGGTAAATCATACTCAACTTGATTCAAAGATGAATAGAAACTACAATCACTAGGTGAATAGATTCGATAATTGCAGGAACTTCTTTAATGGTCAATGTTTCTCATGTCATAATTTTGGACACAAAGCTGCTCAATATGTTGCTTACAAAACCATCATGACTATAGAAGCACGAAATCAAAGGAACGTGACAGGGATCAAGAAAAGTTCCTATAATAACTTTTGTCTTCTTGAAAATGAAATAGAATGCTCAATCTGTAACAAATTTGGCCATGAAGAATCTTAATGTAGGAGTAAATTTCGATAAATATCTCAAAAGGAGCAAACTCCATTAAATCCCAAAATATGGAGAAAGAAAGAACCAGAAACAAAAACATGTGGTATAACCTTGTATTTAAAAGGACAAGAAAACTAATGGTACATTGACAGTGGATGCTCAAAAAACATGATAGGTGACAAAGAAAGACTACACTCATATAATGCCTTAGAAAAGGAAAAGAATGTCTCATTTGGAAACGACACTCCTGCTATCATAAAAAGTAAAGGCTCTGTTTTCTTGAAAGAAAAAGTTAAAGCTAAGAATGTTATGTATGCTAATGGTCTGAAGCATAACCTGTTGAGTGTCAGTCAAATGTGTGATCAAGGAAATGGAGTGGTGTTTCGATCAAATGGATGTGTTGTTCGTGAGCTTGATATAGGAGAAATTGTGATCAAAGGTACAAGAACTCCAAACAAATTATACATACTCAAGGGAGGACAACAACATTGCTATCTAAGCAAAAATTATGAAAACTGGCTATGGCACAAAATATTGGGATATCTAAGCTTTTCTCAAATAAGAAAAGCATGCAGATTCCAAGTTGTTCGTGATCTTCCAGATATCATCATGCTTGAAAATACAATATGCCAACCACGTCAATTCGGTAAGAAAAATAGATCTCACTTCATTGAAAAGGAAGGTCCAGCTAGTAAGCCTCTTGAACTTGTTCATACTGATTTATGTGGACCATTAAGGAAAAAGTCACCTCGTGGAGAAGACTACTTTATATTGTTCATTGATGATTTTTCCAGAATGTGTTGGATAGGTCTTCTAAAGCATAAAGATGAAGCAATTGAAAATTTCAAAGCCTTCAAAGCTTTGATTGAAAATGAATCATATCGCAAAATCAAATGCCTCAAATCTGATCGAGGAGGGGATTTACCTTAGATGAATTCTTTCTTTTGTGAACAACATGGAATAAAAGGCAGTCCTCCACTGCAAGGACTCCTCAGCAAAATGGAGTGGTAGAAAGAATGAACAAAACTATTCAACAAATGGCTCGAACTATGCTAGATGAATATGGAACTCCTGCAACCTTTTGGGGTGAAGCTGCATTCGCTGTTGTCACTATTCTCAGCCAAGCAATTGTTCGAGTAAACAACAGTCAAACTCCACATGAACTTTGGTATGGTAAGACTCATACTGTAAAATACTTCAAAATTTTTGGAAGAAAATGTTACATCAAAAGGACTGGTGAAAAACTTGGTAAGTTTGAACCCAGAGTAGATGAAGGTATTCTTATTGGTTACTCTTCTTGAAGTAGAGGATATAAATGTTATAATAAAAGACTTGGGAAAATTATTGAAAGTATTGATGTTGTGGTTGATGAATCATGCAAAAGTCCAAAACAGATAAAAACCGAAGATTATGACAATGAAGAAGATGAGGATTATTTTCCCACATGAAATCACACATATTCTAAAGAAGAAACCAATGAAGCACCAAAAGAAGAGATAATGGTAGAAGAAAAGACTCCGTCCAGGTATGTTCAGAAAAACCATCCAGAAACTCAAATTTTAAGGGAAAAAGAGGCAGGTGTACAGACAAGAAGAACTATTACAGAAGCCTCAAGCTATATAGCTTTACTATCTTCCACCGAACCTCAAAATGTAAATGAAGCATGAAAAGATGATGTTGGGTCAAGGCCATGAATGAACAACTTGACCAAATTGAAAAGAATAATACTTGGGAATTAGTTCCTAGGCCTCATGATAAGAATATCATAGGAACTAAATGGATATTCAACAACAAGTTGAACGATTCAAGCTTCAAGTTGCCCTGATGATGGATCCCAGTTGGGATTCGAAACGTTGGCAGAAAAATCTTCTTACTGTGGAATCTCCGATGACTTCAAAAATATTGTACCACAGAGGTCTCAAATCCAAAGTTGAACGAAAATGGAGAAGTTATTAGAAACAAGGCCAGACTTGTTTGTAAAGGATATGCTCAACAAGAAGGTATAGATTTTGAAGAAACTTTTTCACTTGTTGCTAGACTCGAAGCCATAAGGATGTTTCTTGCTCTTTCTAGTTTTCAAAAATTCAAAGTATACCAAATGGATGTAAAATCTGCTTTTGTTAATGGAGACTTAGAAGAAGAAGTCTATATTGAGCAACTAGAAGGATTCATTCTTGGAAATGATGCAAAACTTGTATGCTGACTCAGAAAAGCTCTCTATGGTCTAAAACAAGCTCCAAGGGCCTGGTATTACCATCTTGACAAATATCTCCACCAACAAGGTTTTTCAAAGGGATCAACAGATAGCAATCTATATATAAAGATTGATATTGATAAATTTCTAATAATTGTTGTTTATGTTGATGATATCATTTTTGGTAGCAATGAAGAATCCATGAATCAAAATTTTGTTTCAGTAATGCAGCAAGAATTTGAAATGTTCTTGCTTGGTGAGATTACCTATTTTCTTGGTCTACAAGTTCAACAAAATAAAGATGGTATTTTTCTTTCACAAACCAAACATCTCAAACAGATCTTGAAAAATTACGGCATGGAAGATTCTAAACCAGTATGTACGCCAATGGTAACAAGATGTAGTCTCAGCTCAAATTATGAATCAGCAACAATACATCAACCAACTTATAGATCCATGATTGGTAGTCTGATTTATCTAACAGGTACCCAACCTGACATCATGCATGCAGTAGGAATCGTTGGAAGATTCCAAGCAAATCCAAAGGAATCACACCTTCAAGCAGTCAAAAATATTTTCAAATATCTTCATGGAACACAGAACTTTGGTTTATGGTATCCTAGAGATACAGAGCTTACACTTCATGCATATACAGATGCAGATTGGGCAGGAAGTGTTGATGACAGAAAAAGCACTAGTGGTGGTGCATTCTATATGGGTTCCAGGTTAGTGTCTTGGTTCAGCAAGAAACAAAGTTCAATTGCATTATCTACAGCTAAAGCAGAATACATGGCTACTGCGTGTTGCTACACAAAACTACTTTGGATGATGCAAACCTTGCAAGACATTCAGATCACATGTACCCCACCCATCTCCATTCTATGTGATAATACAAGTGCCATTAGTATTTCAAAGAATCCAGTCAGGCACTCCAAGACCAAGCACATACCCATCAAATATCAATTTCTACGTGAAGAAGTGCTTGAACAAAAGGTCAAATTGGAGTATGTTCCCTCCAAAGAACAGGTTACTGGAATATTCACTAAACCACTGCCCAGAGAGACAATTGAATATCTCAAACAAAATCTGGGAGTAGTTGCTGCATCATCCTACTATTAAATCCTATTTTTCAGAGAAATGTTGTTATACGCGAGTTTCATGCAGTGTAGTCACGTACATATGCGGGTTTCTCTGGGCACAGTCACGTATATGTTGGTTTGAAGAAAAACAATGGGCTAGACTCAAGAAAAAGTGGTTGCTATGCTCTGTTTTGATGATGGTTGCAATCTACTGATAACATGTGGAAATATATTGGTCCTCATAAAGTTGTTGATAACTTGATGTATGTCTGATTGATGATGATGTTTTGATATCTCTTACTGACATATGCAATGATCAGATCTGACAGTGAACAGGTGGAATAGGTTTAGGGGGAGTACATGGTATGCCTCTAATAAAGCATTGTTGGCATTATGTTTAGAAGTCTTCGGTACCTAATCAATGATGATGAGTTCTTACTTTATGATGATATAATGAAGGTTCTTGTGGAAAGATCATGAAGTTCTTGATAGTGATGTCTATGGTGCCTTCACATACATATGATATGATGTGCATGGTTTTGTGCTACTGCTTGGAGATATGACATATGCTTAGTTGATTCATGGAAGGTTATGATAAGGGAATGTAGCAAGTTGATCTTGATGAGATCAATAGGATGAGTTGATATATGCCGACATACTTTGACACAGGTTGATGATATTTTGGGACATATACATGTTGCTAGTCTGGATGTTGTTGATAGATGCTGTTGATGATACAGATCATATGATAGTTTCTGATGACTATCATGGTCTTGTTTAAGCTATTTGGTCTCTGTTATATATGTCATGAATATCCTTTAATGTAAATGTCATGAAAAGACCTAATTTGTAACCCCAATATGCACAGGATGGATGATGTACTATTTCTTGTTTTTGTCATGTATAAAAAATTGGTATATCGCCACTTGGTTGGGATATGGATGTATGTATGAGTCATTGGTGATAGGAAGGTCATTGGTATAGAGTCATGTTCTTCTTTTAGAAAAGCTTTTTGCAGACTTTGCTTGTGCTTAGGGGGAGCATGGACTCGATCATGGGAGCTCAATTAGTACACTTCAACATATCGGAGATTTCAGCATGTACTCAGGGGGAGCATGACCCTTTGCCCTTGATTTCAAAGGGGGAAGAGTGACTTAGTGTGGTTGCTACCATCAAGTCCAAAGGGGGAGATTGTTGGCATTACAATACAGGTATTGTCCTTGATGGAAATTCACTCAGATGAAAGATCACAGTATAGCATGTAAACAACAAAGAATTACATATAAGTCTTCACAGAATGAGGAAAGAGAGGTATACATAGGTTCACCATTGACCAAGTTGCATATACATGCTGGTTCACTGTATACAAGTCACGTATACGTACACACACACTTTCACAAAAGGAAAAGTGTGTATACCTTGGAAAAATAAGTTTTTGGTCTGAAGTATTTGGTCCATGGTATTTTGATCCATGGTATTGGCCAAGGTATCTGGTCCGAGGTATTGACCCTAGGTATTTGGTCCAAGGTATTGGTCGTAAGTGGTTTTGGTACATGGTATTGAGAAAGGCCTAAAACTATAAAAGGAGGAGAAGATCATTAAGCCAAAAAGGGTGTGCAAGTATCGAATATCTGATGAAGTGTGAGACCTAGTATGCAGGTTATTGTGTTTTGGTGCATTGCTGGATCTAAACCAAGGATGAACCTTAGCAGATGAGGAGGGATTAGATATAATGATGGATTGGGATCTTAAGGTGTAAAATGAACTATAATTATGTGTTTTTGCTCATGTATATTCTAGATTTGAATACTGACGCATATATTATTCTGTAAATGATATGATCTGGGTATAACTGAAGTCTGGAATAGTTGCAGAAATCTGAATTAATATTTGTAGATGTATACGTTGGTTGGCCTTGAGAAAAGCATGTATACACACAGGTTCAACACATGGAAGTAGCGTATACCTTATAAAATGTGTTTTAGTTGCTCCTGTTTTCTGTTGCAAAGTTTTGGGTTCTAGTTTGGGTTCTGCTTTTATATTCTGGCGACAGTATTCTGAATGATCAGATTGATGGGTTGTCAAAGTAATTGATTCAGTTGTGGTTGGTTCAAAATGTGATTGGTTGATGCAGATGTATTACAGTTATGATGTTGTTGATGGATCTAGTCTGAAAATTTATGAAACGTGGTCCTTGGAGGAAGAGAGAAGGTTGTAGCCTTCTGTAGGTCGACACCTACGTACCAGCAAACATATCGGCTAGTACAAGAGCTAGGGGGTTGTAGCTCCCTTCCAGTAGTATCTGGAAAATGAGAGAAGGTTGTAGCCTTCTTCAGGTAGAAGCCTGCATACTGGTATAATTCTACACCAGTACAAAATTGTAAACATATTTTTCTTATTATTAAAAGAAGATAGAGATGACATCAGCAGGTGGTGTTTACCCACATTGGGTTTCCACCTTATATCTTGGTGTTCATGTGTGATGGTTATGTGTAATGCTTTATTTTTCTTTTACTGCACTGTCTAATTACTATCTGACATACTTGTTAAAGTTCAATGCATGATAAATTGGGTAAATCAAAAGTTCTCTACATATACATTAGTTGCTTTAATAACAGTCGCGTGTACACGCTGGTTCACTTAGCAAAAGTAGCGTATACAAATCTGTGTATGGAAATGAAATATTATTGAGTTAATAATACTGATTCACCCCCCCTCTCAGTAATATTTCCAACATTATACTTATTCTCTCCATCATTCTTTCCATAATCCTTACTAAGGAATAAATTTTGGCTTCTGCTGCAAAAGTTGAAGCTTCTTCCTTAAAAGTCACTTGTCTTTCAGTTCTCATCTTGCCTCTTTTACCTTGTAAATTGGACTCTACACTCACAGCATCTCTTTACATTGCTTCTAGTGTTGGAGAATTTCTTTCCCTAAGCTAGTAAGGCATATATATATCAAAACCATCTGGGAACTTTATCAAGGATAAATCCTTGGGCGGTTTGAGATTTACAGGAATTGCATTATAGGTATTGTTGAATCTAGCACAATAATCCTGTACACTTTCACCTACCTCCCTTTTAATATTTTCATATTATGATAGAATTTGTAAAAAGTTCTTCTTTACTTCCCATCTATTAGGAAAGGTTTGGTGGAATGCAGGGAGATCATTTATACTATTTGCAGGAAAATACTTAAACCATTTTTTGACTTCTCCTCCTAAACTTTGAGCAAACATTTTGAGCTTAATACTTTCTTCATCTACCTCTTGTAGGTCAAAACAGTCATTCATTTTATCCACATGTTGTTGTGCTGTTAAAGGACATGTCCCATCAAATAGTGTGATCTTGGACTGATAGTCTAGTGGCATATTAGCCAAGGGGGCTGGTAACACCAAAGGAGCATACCTAATAGCCATTATTGGTGGTGGTGGTGGAGGACCACTTGAAGGAATTTGAATGGTGGATGAAGGAAGTTGAACAGTGGATGAGGGAAGTTGAACAATGGATAAGGTTGGACTAGTACTAGGTGGAAATGAGAGTAAAGGAATTTGAGCAACCTTATGTTGAAGGATGAAAGAATGGGTAGGAATTATGGAGGTAATAGGACTCGGTGACTGAATATATGTAGGTTAAGATGTGAAAGAGGAAGCTTCTTGGTTTAAAGAAGTTAATTCTACTAAATGTTGAAGGTAAGAACCATCAATTTCTGAGGTGAGATCTTTCAATAGATCTCGAAGAGTGTCAAAATGTTGTAAAAGCTGAAGGTCTGATTCAGTTTGTGAAGAAATTTCTCTCACTTGGATTTTGGGTAAGATTGATGGGTCAAAGATAATATGATATTTCCAATTATTTGATTTAGTCTTGAATAATCCTTGTTCAAAGTGTAAATCAAATTGGATATCTTAGAAGGTAACAAATTTTTCAGGAAGTAAGTTGGCTCTGTGAACAAATCTATTGCTTGTTTGACTCTCAGTTCTGGGAGTTTTCCTTAAGATATTTTCAGGATTGTCCACTATGGTAGGAGGATTTGGATATGGATGGGATCTAGTAGATATTATTTTGGGAGCCAGTGTTTAGATCTAAAACATAGATTGAATGAATATACAAAAATAGGAAAGGAACCAATCTTAGGAATAAACTTATCGTACAAATCTTTTAACCAGGTACTTTGAATTTGAATGAAAGGATAAATTTTCTATAGATCCCCAGTATGGTCACCACTATGTTGTCATCTTGTGATTTTGAAGATTGGTAAGACAAAGCCACAAAAGATACATCAAACCACTTAGGAGCCTAGGATCCATCCCTCCTAGACTCAGAGAGGGCTCTCTCTGTATTTTAAGATTTAACTTTATTTTCAGTGTTCTAATGTGTTAGGCTAGATATAAAAATGAAGGAAATTTAATACTTAATTGATTGGTTGTTTGTTTGTTTGGTTGGGGTAGATCATATTTGAATCCTTTCCATTGGGCTATGGATTCTAAGGTTGGGTGGTAGCATCAATTTTCCAGAGAGTTTACAAGGCGAGCTAACTGTCTTTACTAGATCTAAAAGCAGAGTGGAAATTCAAATGACAGAAAAGTGATATTAGTAATGATTAAAAAGTAGTTAAGTATTTTTTAATCACACCTTGGAGGAAAACATTTAGATTTTAAATACAGATAGTAATAAGGTGCTCCAACAACATATCTTAAACTATAATTTCCACTTTGCAATAAGACTCAAAGATGCATAAATGAATAAACAAAGATACATTTAGTACAGAAAAGAAGACATCACCAGATCAAAACAGATCAAGTATCTTGCAAACTGTCCTTTTATTGATGCTCCAACTTGAAAATTACAATGCTCCAAACAAGAAAGATAGTTCAAATGACTTGGGTCCAACCCCAAATACTTATAATGCATGAAGTATTTAGCTCAAAACCTACAACGATTTGCCTTATACACTTGTCAATCTCTTATTAATTACAACAAAAGAAAATTTAATAGTGTAACCACGAAGTGGCCACGCTGAGAAAATTAGGACACTTGGTCCTCTTTTTCAGGGATGCTGTTGATGAGAAATTAATTTTTTTGTAGTGGCTCTGTTGACATGTTTGGTGCTGACTTAGATTTGTGCTGTCACTTCAATCATCTTTGTCTCATTCCTCCTGATAATCACACAATTCACTCCACGCTTCTTCATCTGGAACGTTGATCTTGATTAGCCTCCTGTATATTTCATCATCTTTAGTGTATTTTGCAAAAGTGGGTTTAACCACAAAACATGTTTCAGCTCATGCTCAATGTAGATTTGATTGCTGATAGCTTCCATCAATGCCTTTCCTGTTATGTTGCCTTTGATGTTGGAAATATTTGCAGCATCTGTGATTCTTCCCTAGAGTCTCTTAGCATAATCCTCTTTGGCCAAGAGTTTGTCATTTATGACAAACAAAGAGGGGAGACCTTTATTATGTAAAGGCTACATCCTGTTGAAGAACATGTTGACTGTCAGCTCCAGATTTTGACATTTCTCTTTTAGCTGTACATTCAAGCTCTTCTTAGTCAGCACCTTCTTCATTTGAAGTATAGTCTCTGTTCTATCTACTACTCCCAACTCTTCTAGCTCATACCTGTTTCTTGAATTTAAAAATTTGATTATCTTGTTGGTTTTTGCTGGCATGTTTGCCAACTCTACATTAGTAGCTGAAATAAATTCTTTGTCCTTTTCAATTAATTCTTTATGCTCAAAAATAATTTGGATGCTGGGCCAAATTTCATTCATTCCATTGATTATATTATTCCAAATAATCTCCTTCACTCTTCCTAGAGTGTTCCCAATAGATGATTCTTTCTTTGATTTTTGTAGTGCTTCAATCAATGTTTTTTCCCTTTGCATCTCCACCAAATGCTTACTTTTGGCCCTCTTGATTTGATCTTGCAACACATTAACTTGAGTTTCTAGACTTTTAATCTCCTCAGTCTATAGATTCATGCCTTCCATTGATCTATCCAGTTGTTTTGTGCTGCTTCCCGCTCCTGTGGTTGCACTTGTTGGAGTGGTTATGGGAGGGGCTATTAGAGGAAGGGCCTCCATTGTTGTGATGGCCATCTATGCTGCCTTTTTTGTCTCTTGCACCATTTTTTACATCTCTACTTCCATTTGTTTGATCTGGAGAGACTGCTTCACTATTAATTTCATCATATCATCCCTTTGGCTTTCTGTTTCCTCTATCTCCTTAGTCAGTGGGTCATGTGTAGCAGACATTTTGAGCTTCTTCTTCAAAGCTGTTATATCCATCTCTTTTTTCTTTATTATTTCTTCAGCTACTTTCACATCTGAGGGGTCATACCCAATCTTCACTACTAAGTCTTCTAAAGACTTAATTTTAGTGTCCTTTGATTGTGATGAAATCCTTTCCATCTTTAAATGGGATTGAGCATTTGATAGGGCTACCTGCATTTTAAAAAAATTCATGGAAGTGTTGGTTAGAGTAGATGAAATCATTTCAGCTGTTTGCTTGTGCATTTCCAGCTAGTCAATTGGATGAACACTTCTTGCATCAAACTTAAAAGAAGTTTGCTTGTAATCTGTTGGAGTTTTGGGCTCTACTATCTGTGCTTCTAAAAATGCCATATGCATTTTTCCCTTTTCTGAATCAAAGGCAGAGAGAATTCTACCCTCTGTAGTTGCACTCTTCTTCCAAAATTGAGCATAAGTGCTCTTTTTCAATATTTCATTCCTGATTTTAATCTCCCTAAATGTGTCAAAGACTGTCTCTTCCTTTTCTTTAGTCACATTTGTAGATGAGGACACATGAAGAGACTGCTGCCTTTCTGAAATCAGAGTCGCAGGAAAGGATTGCCCCCCAATTGGGGATGAATCTGGAATATCAATGATATTGGTGACTATTTTTTGTGGTGATATTTTGTCTATCTCCATGTGCTTTCTGGGCTTCTTCCTGTATTTCAGCTTGAATTCCCTCATAGAAGTATCAATCCTTGGTGACTGATCTTCTCTAGGCCTTTTCCTAGATACTCCCTGTTCTTGTTCTTTTCCCTTTTCTGTTTTGTCTTCAGTGGTTTGATTTTCCTATTGTCTTGGAGTTAGTGCACTAGAAGAAGAGATCACTTGTTCCTCAGCCTCCTGCAATGTGTCACACATCCACTCAATCTGGTTCATGTAATTTTCAATTTCAGGCATTTGATTGTGGATATAGGTTGTTGACTTGTTCTCCACCCTCTTCTTGGAGATGATAGCCCATGGTTCATAGGACCATGTAAAACTGTGTGCGAAATTCATTTCTTTCAGTCTTTTATCTGCCTCCTCCCATGCTACTTTGCTGTTACAAATGAAGGGAGCAATCTGACATTTGATCCTGAACTGGGAATTTTTCTTAGCTACTACAAAATGCATTTCATCTGCATTAATCATTTTCTTGATGTATTCAAGTGCAAAGATCCTCACGGTCAGGAGCTTTGGCAGCTTATAAGGGGCCAACTCATAGCCATATACTCTTAATTCAGTGTAATTTTGGTACAAGTACCAATCACCTATTCTTGTTTGTTGTACCAACTGCATAATTCTTCTTATTTCTTCACTGATCCTCGGTTTTGCAGTCCCGCTGAGGAGGCTCATTGCTGGGTGAAAAAACATTTTTACAAATGTTTTATAGTTGAAGTCTTTAGAGTCCTTCATCAATAGTGTTGTTCATAAAATAACAGATTGGGGTTCACCTTCCTCATTCATTTTGCTCATAGTAAACTAGAACCTGTCTCCCTCAAAATAAACCAACATATACACCAAAAATTAGGAGTAATGAAACACTTCCTTTGTGAAGAAATTGACAAGCTGCTCATGAATGACATCTGCTAAAAATTGGTTGAAATTGAAGAGAAAAGAGGGCTTTTATTTTGTTGACAAAATAGACAAGAAAGCTATGATAGCTTCATCAAGCCATTGATTTGAATAATAGTCAAGTAAGTAAGAGAGAATAGTGACAATGTGTCTAGTTCTATTAGCAAAACGAGAGGAGGAATAAGGAGGATTCTTGCTTGGCAGAGGTGTGTTCTCAGTCATGAAGAGTTCTAAGGTTTTAGCTCTTTTAGAAAAATAAAGATTCTGATACGTTTCAGTGAGAATCTCATGGGGAAAGGGACTAGTTCCTTCAATAATAGGGTCTTGGATCATTTGCATAATGGAGTTGGCATCAATTGTAAACAAAATATGTCATGTTCAGGCCATCACTGCCCTTTTCTCTGGATTATAGCATGAGTGGCATTTCCTGATTAGTTTTAGGCAACTGTGTGTTTTAGGAAAAATAAAAAAAGGTATATTAGTGTCCTAGAGACCTATGTCATCCATCTCCTCCACAAATTTATCCTCCCACCAGCTGTATATGTCAAACAAATAAAACTCTGAGAGTGTTTCATGTATCTTAAAATCCTTGTCTACAAGTGGTATGTGATCCAAATCCAATGATGGGTGCACCATTGGATTACATACTTCTTTTTCCTTTTTCTTGGGTGCCATGACTATCTTCTGAGAAAAACCTCTCAAACTGCCCCATGTTGAATCCGTAATAGAAGGGGATAGGAAGAAATGGGAATTCAGTGAGGGAGAAAGAAAAGTGATTAACTAGAAATGGGATTCAAGAATCAGAATATTTGATCTCTGCAAAAAATGGATCTTTCTGCAACTATATTGTTGTTTCTATATGCACTGTGCTCTCTGTGTATGTCTGGAGGGAATTGAATTATGCCTACAAATAGTGATAACACACTAAAATTTGAAAATGATTATGAAATGGTGCTTTTCTGGATTTGGAGTGATGTCATTGGATTGGTTTGACTTGGCGCAGGTCCATTGTCTAACGTTCCAGCCAACTAAATGTATAATTATGGGAATAGAGGTGATAGGGTGGATGGGACGGGTTGGCATCATGAGGTGGTAGGAGCGATCAAATGGTCACAATGGTGGAGCAGTTTAAGTAATGGCATAAACCACTTTTTGGGGGGCTTGGGGAGTGGTAAGTGGTGTGAGAGGGAGGGTGTGAAATTACGAGGGCATAACACATCAGTGATTGGAGAACACTGATTTCGGAACCCCCCCCTCCCAGGATTAACTTTCAGAGGGTGAGGAGGGGCCAGAAAAGGACACGAGGCATTAGATCATGATGTGTGAGTAGTGATTTGGTGAGAGACGGGAGGTAGATAAGATAGGATGTGACGGATGAGTGCGTGGTGGGTAGGGAAATAAATGAGGGGTGGAGGACTATAGGGATAGAGGGTATAGCATAAGGTTATGAAACTTAATATTGAACCCCTTCCCTTTTAATTTATTTTCCCGAAATTGGGAAAACTTTGATATTTTATCAAACCTAAAGAACTTATCATGTCCTTTTTCTTTGAAACTTCAGTATACCTACCCTTATTTTCTAGTCCAACATTTTTTCTTTGTCATTTGCAGGGTGCACTTGGACTTGCAAACCCTTTCTCATTTTATTTCTTTCTTTTTTAAATTCTAACCTACTCTATCACTTATTTCTCCCCTTGGTCTAGATTAAATAGTTGAACCAATTTTATTTCTACCTAGCTACTGATTTGCCAAGATTAGACTGTTTGGCAGATCTTTATTGTAATCTATGAACAATTTGAAATCTACAAACTCTGAAATACTCAATCGCCTTGAGATCCTATAAATCATAGGACCCTAACAGTAGCTACATGCCTTTGAACAATGTTATAATGAGGCTCAAGGAGATACTAACCCCAAGAGATGAAACATCAAGAGTTTTTTGGTCCCACTAGGGTTAGTTGGGTAGCCAACTTCCCGAGGTCGTAACTTGGTCATATGATCTCTATTTGGTGCATATTATACCTCATTGGAAATATCTTTCCGATTATTATAGGATTTGCAGCAAACCCCTACCTATGACCATAGGCCTACTGCGAACCTCAAAAAAACATCGTTCAGCGGGTCAAAATAACTCTTGAAGTTCAGGACCCAAAATGCTGTTGAAAATAGTAAATGTTACTATAATCAAGGAAACTGATGAAACCGACTAGAGGTCTAGGATGAATAGGCGAGTGGCCACCAATATCCACTTGGATATTTTCCTTTTTTATATATCACAACATGTCATTGGGGGAATGTGGCATATCTATCCCACCTCGAGAAATTATAAGGACAATGATCAAGTTTAGAGGGATGGACTTACCCAAAATATAATAGGTATATGCTATCTCAAAATGTGGAAGAGTGGAGAGGACTGAATTGACATTTTTGAAACTAAAGATATGATGGTTTATTGATTCAAAAAAGTGGGAAATAACCATGATTAGAACCCAAATTTTGGTTAGGAACTTCATAATTAACCAACTATGGAACATGGAACTCGTGGTTCCCTAAAGAGTTGAAGAATGCTCATTGATGCATACACGAATCCTCTTTTTCCATATTGTTAGCTTGTTCACTGTACAAGGAAGCCTCTTTTTCCATAATATTAGCTTGTTCATTGTGACTTCTAAGGATGTGGAAGAAATCATTCTATTGGAATATGTGAGCTTATTTTTTTATTCTAACAAAATTTCTCTTTGAAGGAGAATGGTCTTATTCCTTTTGATTTTTCATGGAGTTGATGATTAATTTAGTGTCTTTAACATCCACTAGCTTACTAATCTTCCAAGAACAAGGAAAATGAAGACCAATGAAGAGGGATAAAAATTTAGCTATATTATTTGAAGAGTTCCCCATACCCATACATAATCCAATCTCCTTGTTTCATCATGGATAATAATATTAAATTATTCTATTCTTCTTCTTTTAGAGTTTATTCTTATTTTCACAATGTTGATTTCATTTTTCTGATAGATAAATACAAGGTTTTCATATTTTAGATTATGTTTAATAATCTCTATGTATTATATTAATTTTCTCTTCTAAATTTTTATTGCACCACAAGTTCTCCCCAAATCTAGTTTAGTAATAATTTTCATGTTGTGGATATCGTAAAAATTGAGCTCTTCCTTCATTTTGACTAGAGATGGAAGGTCCCCGATGGGGGTGATATTAATGTGGTATTTACTAGAAGATAACACATGATTAGCATGAAGAGAGTATGAGTGGACTGTGGGTTGGTGGCCTTTGAAGAGAGCGCCACACACTACATCCGTTAGTTCTTTGCAATCGTGTGGTGTCAGTCCTGTTCACAGGAGGGGGATCACCTAACCCAATCTCATCATGATAAATGCTGATGGAGGTTATAATATGGGAGAGGTAAAAATTTATCTTTGTCTTCCTCTCTTATCATTTAGTAATGGTGATGAAACAATTTTTACTAGGTGGATTGGTTTCTGTAGTGGAAGACCCTAACATGCAGTTTTGTGAGCTCATTGATGAGCGCATGAACTATGGGAGGAAGGTAGGTTTCAAATGTGTGGAGTATCAAAGAAGGTATGTTTTGATGGTTATTTCAGTATCTTTTCATTAGGACTTATAAGCCTTTTTGCATTAGAAACTTAGACAATAATAAAGAATTATAGCGAAACATGTGAGATTAATAGAGAATGCTGATAATTGTCATTCCCATGTACAGGAGGGAGGAAAAATGGAAAGTGGCCATCCTAAAGGAAAAGACAAAGATGAATTAACTGCTGTCCCTTCGACGGGAGACTGCCTGCAAACCAGATCAAAACGGACCAACTCAGGAAAGGAAGCGGAGATACCAGCTCGGCATAGAAAAGGTAAGAAGTGACTCAGGATTGATGATTCTGCGAATCCCTCAGGATCTTAGATCCTGAGGGATCGCTATTTTATCTATTTCTGCATCTAGATATCTCCGTCATCATCCTTATATAAGGAATAGCATTGTTGGCTAGAGGGGGATGACTTTATGTAATTTCTTTTAAGAAAGATAGAGACTACGATCGTTATGTTCTGTTAAGACTTGAGTTACTGTAATTTTACTTCATGCATTAATACAGACTTGGTTACTCTTTTATCTTTGAGCCTGGATCAATCTTAAGCGGTGTACCCCTGGAGGCTAACGGCCCAGCCCTGGAGGACACTTGCTCTTGTACCATTACGCGTGGTTTCTGTGTGGTTTGTTTATCGACGTGATCTGGTAATCTGTTATGTTTTATAACGTTTATGTTACATGCTCTATTGTGTTTGACTCATTTAATGTTCATGCAAACAAAAGTGTTGTATTGACGTTGCATCATGTTATCAATCCTTTAAGTGTTGGTATAATACGGTTAATCTCTACATGATACTATCATTCCGTTATAGAGTTTTATGCGATTGTGCCTTAGCATTACAACATTTATCTTGAAGGTTCTGGTTTCACATGATTATTTAATCCTTGAATGTTACTGTTTTCGTCTTGAGATGCAATCATATGCTTTTATTTAGAGCGATAACGGAGTCAGATTAAGCACGTTGTGTTTGTATGGTTTTTTTTCATCTTGGATCCGTAGGTAGTGCTCTTCCATATTATGTGTACATCTCTAAGAACGAAGGATTGATGTTTGGATTGGTGTGATTGAATAAAGTTACAACTTGATGAACTTGGTTACTTCTTATTTCTAAATTGTTGTTCCATTTCAATTGCTGTTCCATTTCAAGATTGTTGAATTGTTGTTTTCTTTAATTGCCATTTTACTTCTTATTTATTAAGGACGATCTCAGGTTGTAGTGAGCATCGACATCTGCTACCTGGCTCCCAGACCCCTGATCTGTTCTCATCAGTTTCTAAAGGGATGGGTTATTGCTACCGAACCCTTGACTGATGCGATGTTCTATTTCATTGCTATTTTCTTTACCTTCCATTTCATTTCTTATTTATTAAGGACAATCTCAGGTTGTAGTGAGCATCGGCATCTGCTACTTGGCTCCCAGACCCCTGATATGTTCTCATCAGTTACGAAAGGGATGGGTTATTACCACCGAACCCTTGACTGATGCATTGCTTTGAGTGATTTAGCCTTTTGAAGTAGTTAAGTTGTAGACACGCATTAATTTACTCTTGTAGTTTTAAACAACTGTCCTACGAGCATTACTCTGACAAATGCTAAGCCTTAGACTGTGACACTCTTTGAAATAACAAGACGTTCCCGAATTGACATATTAATGTGAGGTAACTAGAGGTGAAAGAGACCCTTTTTATAGCTCTACATTTTGGTGCCGTTGCTGGGGAAAGAGTGTAGCCATTTGTTCTTTTTTCAGGGTAGTGTACGAACCTGCTAGGGAAGAATTGGTTTTTGAAAACGGAAGGTAAGAACCTACATATGAAGCATGTAAAAGCCCTGCTCCTTTGCCCACTTTCCTGCAGATTTGCTGCTATCTGCTTAAGAAGTATTTAGTAGTTAAATTGAGTGCATGACTAAGTAGAAAAAGCCGGAGAAAAATTCCAAACCTTTGCCAAAGCCAGAAAAAGCTAAAGGGCCGGTGACCCTTGGTCGATCAACCTTCATAGACGAAATCTATAAGAAAGCCGAATCTCAGCCTTCAGTAGGACCCAGGAAAGTTATTTCCAAACAGCCTACTAGCTCCCTTCAGGCCACAGGTTCACCATCTGTAACCTTTGCTGAGGTGCATAGTCAAACTAACGAACATGACTTTCAAGAAATTGAAAATTCTATTCCAGAACTATTGCAGGAAGGAAATTTCAGTAATCTTTGTGAAGGTGAAGGGGAAACAGGGGAGACTAAGGAACTGAGATCTCCTCTCAGGATAACTCAGCCATTGAATAGCCTAGACAAAGGATGTGTGGAAAAAATTATTATTGAAGGGACCCAATCCCCTCAGACAAAAATCCCAGATAGAGGAAGTGCTATTAAAACTGTTCCTGTCAAAGCCATTCCCTCTCAACCTAGGAATACCCTCTTAGATATTCCGGAAGGTTATTGGCATATATTTGACCCAATGGCTCAAAATCCGCCAAACAC
>APFE030865450.1:4537-19335 GCA_000404065.3 Pinus taeda | reverse complement strand
TTACCATGAATTACGGGAAGATTCCACTATGAAAATTCTTGTTGAGGAAGATAACCCCTCCTCAGCATTAATTCACTGAACAATTCCTTTGGTTTTGAAATTGTGTATAAACTTTTCACTTTAATTTTGTTTGTATAAACTATTTTTTTGTACAGATTTTAGTGTTGTTCCATTTAAGGAACAACTATTATTCCTCTTGAGGAACAACAGCCGTTCCATTTAACGAACAACAGAGGTTTCTTTATTTAATTTTTGTGTTGTTCCTCTTAAGGAACAACAACCGTTCCTCTTAAGGAACAACAATCTTGCGTGTTCATATTTTTTTTGTTCCTCTTAAGGAACAATTGTTGCTCCTCTTAAGGAACAGTAGTCGTTCCTCTTAAGGAACAACATCTTTTCATGTCCATATATTTTTGTTGTTCCTCCTAAGGAATAGTAGTCATTCCTCTTAAGGAACAGTTGTTTGACACTTTATTTTTGTTGTTCCTCTTAAGGAATAGTTTTTTTTCCTCTTAAGGAACAACAGTCGTTCCTCTTAAGGAACAACACTTTTGCATGTTTCTATTTTTGTTGTTCCTTTTAAGGAACAACTATTATTCCTCTTAAGAAACAGTAGCTTTTCCTCTTAAGGAACAACACCTTTCATGTGTTTCTATTTTTTTTTGTTCCTCTTAAGAAACAACACTTTCACGTGTTTATTTTTTTTTTGTTCCTCTTAAGGAACCACTTTGTTCCTCTTAAGGAACAATAGTCGTTCCTCTTAAGGAACGACACTTTCGTGTGTTTCTATTTTTGTTGTTCCTCTTAAGGAACAACTGTTGTTCCTCTTAAGGAACATCAGCCATTCCTCTTAAGGAACAACGACTCTGCGTGTTCATATTTCGTTGTTCCTCTTAAGGAATAGCAATCCGTGTGTATTTTACTTTTGTTGTTCCATTTAAGGAACAACTACTGTTCCTCTTAAGGAACAACAGCTGTTCCATTTAAGGAACAAAAATATCACCTTCTTACATTTGCATTGTTCCTCTTAAGGAACAACTGTTGTTCCTTTTAAAGGAACAATAGTTTCGCTATTTTTTTACTTTCTGTCATTCCTTCTAAGGAACAGTGGTTTCGATTTGGAGTGTTTTTTAGGTTGTTCTGTCGAAGGATCAACATTTATTTTGCGTTTGTTTTACTTGTTGTTCCACTTAAGGAACAACTATTGTTCCTCTTCAAGAACAACAGTTTCGTGTGCAATTTTTTTTCTTTTTGCCATTCCTCTTAAAGGAACTGTAGTTTTGTGTGCAGATGTCTTTTTGTTGTTCCTCTTAAGGAACAACAACTGTTCCATCTAAGGAACAACACTTTTTTTTTCAGCGTTTTTTGTGAATAATGTTTCACTCTTCATGATCCTTTCAAGGCAAAGATAAAAATATATGCAAGGACACAAAAATTAGAGGTTATTGAAACAAGAAAATCAAAGAAAAATTATCATCTTTAATGAGATTGCTTTGTATTGATAAGAAAAAGGAAAGGACATAACTATCTATATTACTTTGTTGTCCTTATCTTCACTAAAAATCAAATTGATTGATTATTTTTATCATGTTGGTTCTTCCCTAATTCTCATAATTCTCTTTGATTATTATTGTTGAATAATAATAAGGGCATATTTTCTTCCATTGATATGTTTAGATTTATTCCACCATCCCTACTCTTAAGCAGTGTTGAGCCATCCTCTATATATAAATAGGAAGTGTTATATAAAAGAAAAGAAAAAGAAAGAAAAAATATATATATGATTACTAACAATTCTATGATTTGTCAGATGGAGGATAGGGGGCCTCATCAAGAGCCAGCCTACCATGATCATAAGGGAGAAGTGAAGTGGCATTCCCACTATGGCCACCACACCAGGGATATGATCCAATGGACACATTAGAAAAATAAAATTCCTTGGAACAGGAGGTCTCATCATGAGCCGGCCTGTCCACCTTTCACTCCTTCCCTATGAATGGCATTGTGATTCATCTGCTTACCAAGCCAGCACAATGGCCTCCATTCTCACATCACAAGGCACTTTCCTAGGCATACATAAAGGATTATGGTTCCAAAGGGTGAAAAAGAAACTTTTTCAAGGTTATAAACACCTGTGGCCAATAGAGCTCTGCTGATGGTATTGGTGTCATATTTTTCAACATCAGTAGTAATTATAAACCCTTTTCTTATTTCTTTATTTTTATTTCAAAATATATTATGTTCCAAATTCCCTTTGAACCTTTTATGCATGAAATATCGTTTAAAAAAGTCAATCATAACAGTTTAAGTGAAATAATGACTGCATAGCATTTTACCTATGTCAGCTGTCCTTTTCCCTTTTTCACATCACTCCATAGCATCTCCATATCTATTCACGATTTTCATCTTAAGCCTCGATTTCAACAACTTGATACTTTTTGTGATCTTGTCATGAATATGTACACCTTGCATTTTTAAATTGTACAATTGTCGTCTAGTACGTCGCTCCTCCATTTAACCAGTCAAGGATGACCTATCATTGTTTGGGGGGGCTGTGAGTGACTTCCAAAATAATTCTGCATATGTGAGTCTTTTATTTAGGTGTACTAGACTGCATCAAATCCCTTAATAGAAATTTTTAACGGTATTGATGTTAAAAAAAGGGTATTATCTGATATGCATAGTTTGTTGTTCCATTGTTATATCTGTGTATTGTTGTGTAAAAATAACAGTGCGCGGAACTTAGACGAAATGGGAGGATGATTAGTACGCAGCGAGCCACAGGTACTAGCAGTTTTCGATGATGCATGATAAATTTTAGTAAGGGCTAGATGGATCACATATTTTACACGACTACAGCCAGCCCATGAAACTGTGGCTATCAAATTTTTGCAAAATTTGCAGGATGATCATTCCATAGTAAGAGGAAGATGAATAGCAGTGATGGATACAGTAATTGTTGAGGTATCTGGACTACCAGTGATCGAACCCATATCGACACATAAAAAATTGAAACTTCAAGATGCCATGGCCACCTTTCGGGACGAGGGACAGAACCTGACTATCAAAGGGAAAGGAGTCTAGCCTTCATCTCTGGGAGAACCATGGACAGAACTGGCTAGAGTAGTGCAGATCTACATTACATGCAACAGAAGAAAGGAGGTGGTAAGACCACACCACCTCAAATTACTAGTAGTACTAAAACAGAAATGTGCTGTAAGTTTTCCTGCATATTTAAATTTTTTGTTGCATGATGCTGCTCAGAGCATAAAAAAATCCTGACATATAGATATTGTAGTGAGCCACCATTGTTTAATTCGATCGATAATAAGTTATATCCTTTCTCAACAACAGACCAGTTGGGAAGAATTGGTGTTTTCTATAAACGGGGGATTAGCCTTACCTGCCCCAAAAAGAAAAAGGATCACCAACACATAAAGTAGATCACAAAAATGTATACACCCTTCCAAATTAAGAACAAGCAGGGGAACATCTAAGAACCTCCAGGGTAGTAGCAACCAACCCTTAGAATTACATAGCTCTAAAAATGAACAACCCTTACTGCTGGAAGGAAGAGACAACCAAGAATTAGAATTGGAGGAAGAAACAGAGCATACTAGTGAGAAGAGAGGGAGAAAGTGGAACTTCCCTTAAACCCCATCGCAAATCCACCACAAAACCCATTACAAGAAGACGAATTGGCCCAGCTTTTGGCCAATATGAGTGAATATATTCAACCCCAAAGTCCGGTCAACCTTAATATTGAAGCAGAGAAATCACAAGAAAACTCTACCCACAGCAAGAGTATATCAGAAGAAATAAATGATGAACTATAAGTGGGAGCAGAAGCCACTTAGGAAGTGACAAACCAAACTAGGTTTACCTCTCCAGAGGAACCTAGTCAGGACAATGCGAACACAAAAGATATGTTCCAAACAGAGGAAATGGAAACTAGCTAGGGCAAAGGCACAACACTTGGAGAGAAAAATACAACCAAGCAGCCGAGTCCAGTAAGAATAGAAACAGTTAGGGAAATAGCTATTCCTATAAAAAAGAAGAAGATCCAAATTAATAAGTTATGAAAGGAACAACAAAAGCTGCAAAATTTAGTGAAACAACTTAGACAAAAGATAAGGGCACTAAAAAGGGGGAAAATCTCAAGAAGAACCCCAAAAACAGTGCATGCAGCTATTCAAATTGAACTCCATGATACAAGGGCCACGGAGACTCAAACCGAGACCATACTCATTCAAAACGATAACAACATGCAGCACATACCTCACACATTCCATTCCATTCCATGATAAAAGGACACAGACTATAGGTATTCAGTCTTGTAATAAAAGTACCCAGATAGATCTCCAAGCTAAATATGTTCTAATATACAGTGATCTTAGTATAACAAAACTCCAAGAGGACCTAGCACAAGCTCATCTGACCATAAAAAGGCTTGAGGAAGAAACTGTTCCTCATTAAAGATACCAAAAATTATAGCAACAATTGAGGGACATTAATGCATCAAAAAACGAAGCCTTCGATAAATATCGGAGCGCAGAAGAAACAACAGAAGAGATAAAGAATAGACTAAAAACAATCATGTGTCAAATGGATACTCTCTATTCCTTATATACAGATGTTTTAGCATGTAGGTCCCCTGCCAAAAACTATGCTTTATTTTTGTTAGAGAGGTATTTACAGTTAAAAATTAAGGCTGTTAGGGCAGGGAAACCTATAGAATTAAAAATTGTTGAGGATTTTATAAACTGCTGCAAACACCATGGAGCAAAAGTTCAACGATTACTCTGTGAGTTTTATTTACATAATTTTATATTGGAAGAAGAAATGGAGAAGAATCCCAGTGCTTTTGTGGGTGATGTATAGTTTCAAGTGTTCATTTCATTTGTTGTTAACCAATTGAAGTGGCTCAAAGTCCATAACACTTTTTAGCAGCAAGAAAATGGGTTAGACCTTTGGGTCAGGGGTGAACTGAAAAACCAATTACAACTACTAGCTAAACATAAAAGTCTAATGCAAAAGGAGGGAGTAATCTAGACCTTAGGACCTATCCACAAAGGAATTGTCCAGCAAGGGATAGAATATTTCCTCTCTATCAAAGACAATTCCTTGGCAGCAGCTAAATTCAGATGGAAGACTTCCAATCGAAATACCCAGGATAGAGAGGCAATCAACTACAAAAACTTTAAATTAGTCACAGATCACCTAGTTACCTATAGTAACCTCATCTTGAGGGAAGGCCCATATTGGCTAGGTTGTAGGTTTCGAAGCCCTATTATCTGGTATCCTGCAGAAGGGTATAAAGCCATATTTGAATTGCCTAAAGGGCAGACAAGGCCCATCTTTGAATTTTTGGCTAAAAATCATGGTTTTAGACCACTTCATGACATCCCCTCTCCAGCCTATTCTTTGATTGCTTTGCACACAAACTACATGGTTTTCATGAGGGCATGAAAAAAGGGTAAGCAGGGGAGTGTGTTGAGCTATGGAAAAGGTATGAATTTGACATTTATTTCCTTATCTTTCCCCTTAATCATATCTCCTTTATATATGATAGGGAGTTATTGATTATTGCAATTTAGTTAATTATTGTCTTTTCTCATGCAAGAAAGAGAAGAAATGGGAAATTACCATTCCGGAGGAAAAGAAAAAACAAAGTAACTATTGTTCCTTCACCAGGAAGCAATATCCAGATAGCAGGTCAAGATTGAAGTGCACAGTTAAGGATAAGAACGAAAAATATCACAGCATCAGCGCAAAAGACAAAGAGTTAACTGGAGCTATAAGATTGAGCGGATCCCTTGGGATCTCTTGATCCTGAGGGATTGCTGTTACTAGTCTATCTGCTATTCCTATTTTATCCGCTTGGCCAATATAAAAGGGACAACGCTTGTAAAGAAGGGGAAATTAATCATCATTATTTAGAACTTACTGTTGTATTTTCACTTTGATCATCGACTCTCGTTGATTAAAACAGAGTACGACTGGCTGTAACCATTTTTTAATATGATTAATACATAATCTGGTTGTTGTTCTTTCTTCTATATTGAAGTAGTCTGGCAGTGCTTCAATAGTGGCTAAGGGCCCAGCCCTGATGGATCCACTTGCTATTTTGTACCATTCCTTTATGATATCTATTGTGTGATGGTTTGGTTTGATCTTCGTTTATTGGAATTGCATTGCTTTACTGTTTCTTGTTTCTAGCTTTAATGAATTGATCCATTATATATGTTGTAACTCAATTGTGTTGTTGTTCCTTCTCGTCATAATAAGATTATTATTCTCTGCAACTATATTATTATGTTATTCATCTCAATTACAGAGCTTCGTTGTTCATTCCAGTAAACTAACTTTGGTGTTCATTACAATTTCATAAGTTCCACTGTTCATTTTTACTAAATAGCATTATTGTTCATTTCCTTTCTGCAAGCATTTGGTTTTGCCTTTCAACATTGTTACAGTTAGCATAGTTATCCCATTTCTATCAACAACATTATTGATTTAATTCATTGTCATTTCCAATTGGTCATTCAGTGTGGAGTGTGAGATCAACAACTGTAAAGGACATTGGCTATTACTGTCAGAGTTCTTAGATTGAGGATCTTATTTATGTTTGATTTCATTTACATCAGTTAAAAGAGGAAGGAGTTATTGCTACTGTATCCTTGACTGATAATTGTTGTTAATTTCCTGAGTAAATGTTTTAGTTTCAGAGAATTGAGTTTCTTTTAATTGCAAGTAAGTTTTATTTCAAGCATCCTTTTACTCTTGTATTTGAAAGCACTATACTGCAATTTAGAAACATAAAAATTGCTGCCACATACTGTGTACACTCTTCAAATAGAAAATCTCACCCGGATTTATAATTAATGTAGGATAAATAAGAGTTAAACAGACACCTTTTATCACTTGATAGAGAGGTTATTAGAAACAAAGAAAGACTTGTTTGTAAAGTGTATGCTCAACAAGAATGTATAGACTTTGAAGAAACCTTTGCACCTATTTCCAGACTTGAAGCCATAAGAATGTTTCTCTCTTTCTAGTTTGCAAAAATTCAATGTATATCAAATGGATGTAAAATCAACTATTCTTAATGGAGGTTTAGAATAAGAAGTTTATATTGAGAAAACGGAAGGATTCATTCTAGGAACTGATGCAAAACTTGTATGCAAGCTCAAGAAGCCTCTTTATTGACTGAAACAAGCCCCAAGGGCTTGGTATTATCACCTTGAAAAATATCTACAACAACAAGGGTTCGTAAAACGATCTACAGACAACAACTTATACACCAAGATTGAGAATGATAAACTACTAATTATTGTTGTTTAAATTGATATATCATATTTGGAAGAAATGAAGAATATATGAGTCAGAACTTCGCTTCAGTTATGCACCAAGAGTTTGAAATGTCCTTACTTGGTGAACTTACATATTTTCTTGGTCTACAAGTTCAGCAAACAAAAGATGGTATTTTTCTTTCACAAACTAAATATCTCAAGTAGATTGTGAAGAAGTATGGAATGGAAGATTATAAACCAGTATGTACTACAATGGTAACAAGATGTAGTCTCAGTTCTAACGATGAATCACCTGCAGTGAACCAACTAGCATACATATCTGTGATTGGAATTATGCTTTATCTAACTGGTACCAAACCTAATATCATGCATGTAGTAGGAATTGTTGGAAGGCACCAAGAAAATCCAAAGGAATCACATCTTCAAACTGTAAAAAGAATACTTAAATATCTTCAAGGAACTCAAGACATCTGTCTATGGTATCCTAAAGATACAAATATTACTCTTCATACATATACAGATGCAGATTGGGGAGGAAATGTTGATGATCGAAAAATCACTAGTGGAGGTGCATTCTACATGGGATCACGGTTAGTGTCTTGGTTCAACAAGAAACAAAGTTTGATTACCTTATCTACAGCTAAAGTAGAATTTGTGGTTGTTGCATCTTGCTTAACACAGCTACTTTGGCTGATGCAAACATTGCAAGATATTCAAATCGCATGTGCTCCACCCATATCCATTCTATGTGATAATACAAGTGCCATTAGAATTTCAAGAAATCCAATCATGCACTCCAAGACCAAGAACATGTCAAGAACAAGTGCTTGAATAAAAGGTTAAATTGGAGTATATTCCCTCCAAAGAATAGGTTGTTGATATATTCACCAAACCGCTTCCCAGAGAAACATTTGAATATCTCAGAAAACGTTGGGAGTAGTTTCTGCATCATCCTGCAGTTAAACCTAGTTTTTAGAGGAAGGTTCCTATATGCGGGTTTCTTGAAGGATAGTCGCGTATATATGCGAGTTTCTGTGGTTGCAGCAACGTATATGTTTTTCTGATAGAAAAATAGTGGGTCAGACTTTGATATGAGTTCTTAGTCTTATTGATGATTAGTGTCTATTGATATTCTTTGTTCATTGATTTTTATCTAACTAATGAAGATGCCTTGATAAATGAGTTGTTGAAAATGCATAGGTAGCACAGGTTCACAGGGAGCATTAGCCTTCACAAAATTTTTGCATTGTTGGCATTATGGTTTCTGATTTCAACTATGGTTTCAGATATTGCTATCCATTGCTGCATAGGTCATTTAAAATATCTAGGGTGTAATATGTCTCCTTCTGTCATAGTCTATTTTTGAATGAGTCCTTCTGGACATATGATGTAATTTTGTATCCCCACTATGCATGGGAAGGATGATGTAATAATTTATATATTTCAATCATGTATAAAAAATTGGTATATCCCCACTTGGTTGGGTGGATGAGTCAAATTTGGTGTATCCCCACTTTGTTGGGTAATTGATGTATGTATGAGTCATTGGTCTTAGGAAGATCATACTCACTTAGTTGAGTTATAGAATCATGTTATTCTTTTGGATCATATCTCTACAGACTCTACATGTACTCAGGGGGAGCATTGACAGCATAGTGAATCTCAAAGGAGGAGAACATCTTGTCCACCCTTTTCCCTTGATGTCAAAGGGGGAGAGTAATTTGGTGCTACTCGATATCTCTAACAGTTTCTACAGCTTGCACTAATCAACACCAATATGGTTTCCATCAAGTCCAAAGGGGAAGATTGTTGGCATTATCATACAGGTGTTGTCCTTGATGGGAACTCACTCATAGGTTAGCTCACAATGTAACAAGTCAATTTAGAGGTAACAGGTCATTGGTACAAAAGAACAGGAAGTTGGAACAAAGTTCTACTAATCAGAATCAAGAAGTTGAAGGAAAAGGATGTTTTTAGATAGTTTAAGTTGTATACGTAGGTTCACCTTATCAAATCAACATATACATGTAGGTTCATAGAACAAAAAGAGCGTATATGTATGCACACACTTTCACAAGAGAAAAAGCACACATGGGTTGGAAAATCAAGGAAATTCAAGAGTAAAGAATACCAATGGTCAATACCATGGTATTAGCCCACAATATTGAGTGGAGTAATGACTATTTGATCCCATCCAAGAATACCACAGGCTCTAAGTGTTGTTCTGGTTCGAGGTATTGAGAAAGGCCAAAAACTATATAAGGAGGAGAAGATCAAAGGGCCAAGTGTGCAAGTGAAAGGCTTTCTCAGGAATACTTCTATCTGAAGTATATTTTATGTTGCAGGGGCTATGATTGTGATATGATCTAAAATATTTTGTGCACCTTGATTTCAATGTTGGATCAGGATCATGGGACCTAAAATGACTTATCATTGAATGATCCGATATTGGTTGGGCTAGATCTGATTTCATGCACATGTTTTATTCTTTAAATGTGATGATCTAGGTATGTCTGAAGTATGGAATAGCAGTGAAGTTGTGAGTTAATATTTGCATAATATATACGTTGTTTCACCATGGTAAAGGCACATATACACGCAAGTTCGACTCTTCCAAGTAGCGTATGCAAAGGAAAAGCCTATACTTCATAAATCACTAATCTATCTAATCAGTGCTGCTATTTTACTGCTATCTGTCAATGAAGTCTTCTTAGATTTGAATGTAAAACTAAATGCATAAGTGGTTTTGTGTCTGATTGATTGATTGTTTAAGTGAGAAGGGTTACCTCTGCTACTGACTGTCTAGAGCTCTTTAAATTAACAATAGATGTTGAGAATATTTCTGGTTGGTATAGACTTGATTTAGAAGTTTTATGTTTCAATAGTTTGAAGGTATACACAAGTTAGGTTCGGTAAAGTAGCGTATACATTATGATGTATGATTTTTGAGGTTGCAACTGGTTTTGAATGATGATGCAAGTTTCTGGGTTCATCACAGTGTTCTGGTGGCAATGATATAACTATTTAGATTAACTGAAAGTTATTTGATACAATTTGAGTTTCAAAGTTATAATGGGTACAGTGTGAAAATTTGGTTAAACGAGAACTTCATATTGTGTTGTTGTGTACCAGGAGCATGCAGTCTAAAAACTAATGAAACATGGTCCCTGGAAGAAGAGAGAAGGTCATAGCCTTCTGTAGGCTATTGCCTATGTACTAGTAAACACAACGGCTAGTACAAGAGTTAGGGGGTTGTAGCTCCCTTCCAGTAGAAGCAGGAAAATGAGAGAAGGTTGTAGCCTTCTACAGGTGGGTTCCTACGTACTAGTATGAGTCTACACCAGTACAAGATTGTAAACAAATTTCCTTTATATTAAAAGAAGACAGAGACGATAGAAATAGGTGGTTTTTCTCCCGCATTTGGTTTCACCTTAAATCTTGGTGTTCATGTGTGTTGTTTATGTGTGATGTTTTATTATGTTATTACTGCACATAGTTACTGTATAATAAGATAGTGATGCACTGATTAAATATCAACACATGATAAATTGACTAAATCATAAGTTATCTGGGTATACATTGGTTTCCTTAATTACAGTTGTGTACACATACAAGTTCACTTCACTGAAGTAGCGTATATAAATCTGATTGGGAATTGAAAAGTTATTGAATTTCAAATATTGATTCAACCCCTGTCTCAGTATTATTTCCAATGGTAGATTGTGCCAGTGATTCCTAAGTGTGTGTGAGATGTTTCAGACATCATGAGGGGGTGGCCCTTTAGATATTCCCCCACATGCCCATATGAATTCATATTATACTACAGCCTCAGATGTAGTTCCATCGATTTGATGGGTTCGGTTCCTGCCACTTACGGTGATCATGACATCCATGTCTCCTTCAAATGATCAATTCAGTTTGCAAGGCCCTTTCCTCTTAGCAGGGGCTTCTTTGGTTGTTCTACCCTCCCTCCCACCCATTTTTTGAAGGAAGGGGAATTATATCTCATGTACTCATATGTTATTGTATTCATTCCTGGCTCATTTGTTTCTAGGTGCATTATGTATATGGGACACATTGTATTATTTTATGACTCATTTATGCCAGCATGTCATGTACCACTCAACATGTATTTTATTGCTTAGTTTCATGTTTCTGGGCACATCATTATTTTTGTAATAAGTTATCTCGGCGAGTATAGGTATGAATCCCCCGCCTCACTAAGATTCGGTACCACAAAATAAAAGGAGACTTGCATTCGTCTCGCCCCCTCTGTCACTATCCTCTTTCGCTTCAGCTCCATTGCTCCCTCTCTCTCTCTCTCTCTCTCTCTCTCTCTCTCTCTCTCTCTCTCTCTCTCTCTCGCTCTCTCTCTCTCTCGCTCTCTTTGAGTCCCCTTCGTTGTCTAGTGATTATGTCCTTACAATGTCCTTTGGTCCTAGATTTTTCTCCTAACACTTGTACGTTGGGGGGCAACCTGTTATCACAGAAAAATGATCATCTAGACATAATTTATTAGATGGATCGAAGTACACCATGTAAGGCCAATTTTACCATAGTAAAATTGGTTTCATTGTGAGAAATTACTTAATAAACCACATTTGTTAAGCCATTTATAATTAAACCCATGAAGAATAATTAAATAAATCACTATTTATTTAATTCTAGGAATAATTAATTAATCACTAATTAGTTATTATTCCTTGTCATGTTTGACCAAATCCCCTAGGAATAATTAAATAAATCATTATTTGTTTATTATTCCTTAACCATATTTCGTGAGATGATAAATAAATCATTTATTTGTTTATTATTCCTTAACCATATTTCGTGAGATGATAAATAAATCATTTATTTGTTTATTATTTCTAAATAAAAGTTTAAATCTTTTTTTCCCTCCAAACCAAATATTATAAAATATTTCAAATGGTTAATTCTAGAATGGGGTTAATAATATTTTATTATTGCTCATTATTTGAGGATAGCCTAATATTTTTTTATAAATAGAAGGCTTTTCCATTCATTCTTCACTTTCGATTATTTTCATTGTTGCACTCATTGTTGCAACTCTGATTATTGTCACTGTCGCACACCATCTTTTTTTCATTTGAGCTCATACATTTTGTTTGTTGGGTTTTACACATTATAGAGGAGAGAGACTCTACAAAAGCTAAAGACATTGAGGATAGCCAAGAACCCATCCCATAGAGGGGGGCTGGTAACATTATTTGTTCCTTTCACAGGTGTTGTTTAATAAAATATATTCTTTATATATCTGGTTTCCATTGAATTATTGCAGTTATTTGTGCTTATTATACTATTCCATCTTGTTTCTTAACTATGTCTGTGGCATAGATCAGGGCTTTGGCAAGTTTTGTTTCTATCATTTCCTGTAGATATACATTGTTTAACAACCGTTTTTATTATTAGGGATGTTTGTCATCCACAACTTAAAATGGTTCCTTTTCGTACACATTCAAGAATAATTCTACATGACAATGATTAAATGGTTAATTAATTGGCGAAACATTTATAAGTGTTATAACTACTCACTACTGATTCACCCCCCTCTCAACAGTTATCTACATTTCTAACACCCTCTCTATTAACGTTCAAGCATATGTGGGGAGGCCCGCAATTTTTGAGTTACTAATCAAAAAAGGGCTTGTTTAATCAATAATTGGGTAATGTATGAAGCATGTGGTTCCAAAGTCTAACAAAGAGCACAAAAAAAATGTTTCCAACATGTTGTGGCCACCAACAACCCCCCTCCTTATGAAATGTTATTGCTAATACTAAATAAGTGGGGACCCTCAGTAAAAATCAAAAAATTAGGTAGTGTTACATTTTCTTTTTAGATGAAACTTACAACATCATGGACTTAGGAAAATACCTTGAAAAATCTAAAAAACCTAAGTTTCATAATGAAGAAAATTAAATTCACTCCTTAAGAGATATCGCATCGTGCAAAGAATGATAGGATTACACCTTCTAATGAGTTAAAATGACAAAAAGCGAGATTGCGACGTGAAACCTCATCGCATCGCATACACTAAAGAAACACTCATATTGAAAAACTCTAAAATCACCGATATACGATATATCATATTGCGCATCGCAAAAATCACATGAATCACACATAAGGATTATAACGATCTGCGATATTGCTTTATTGCGATACTACAATACTGCGATATCGCGATACTGCAAAATTGCGATGTTATGATATTGCGATACTACGACCTTGCGATAAAAAAAACAGCACGATGATGTTGCGATCTGCGATATCGCAAAGAAAAATCGCAGGACTTCTCCATCGCAATTGGTTCTAGCTCATTATTCGAGAAAACTTTTTCAGCTAAGAGTTGGTCATGTATTTTAATGTGAGTTAATGAGTTATTGCCAGTTGTTAATGAAGCATGGTGTTGTGTTTTTCGAAGAAATAGCTCACGTAAGGTGACATGTTTTGCATATCATCGGCATTTAAAAGTTTTCCTTTCATTAGTCTTTTATCATTACTTCCACCTCAATGTAAACTGCAGGAAAGAAGGACGAAGCGTTATGCAAGGTATTATGCAGAAAACTATGAGGAGGAAAGACAGTGCTCCAATGTACATTTCAGAAGGCACACCTAATCCATTTAAGGAAGAAAAAGAGCCGCAGAACTCTTCTGAGGCATTTATCACAGATTTTTCATATACAGTCATGGTTGAATGGGTACTGAACTATGCTGATACCAAAAACAGATAGTTTAATTCTTAGGGTCAAGAGCTCACGGAATCACTATTTTTACAAATTTTGAGCTTTATACCGGATGAGAGAAAAAGGCGCAAGAGGCAAAAAATGCATCAGGGAAGCTCGGATCAAGAAACCGAGGCAGTTTTCGATGCGCGCATTGCTAAGAAAAATTGTTCGAAAAGGAAGGCCCCTAGTTACTCAGTCATCTGCAAGCCCCGAAAATTACAAGAAATCAACGATAGAAACAAACTGGAGACAGAAGACTAAAGGAAAAGCAGAAGCACTCCAAGAGTTAACCAAGTTGAAATGGGATTTTTACCAGACATACATGGTAATGATACATAGTCATTGGATGATTCTCAAGTATATCATCAATTTTACTTAGAAGATAATTCCAGCTCTTGCCGATTATGTTTGCTTAACTCAAGCAAAGACGGAAAACAATCAACCGAATCCACTAAGGAAAATACTGAATGCTTGCGACATTAAGGAGTAGATTTAGAAATAGTTAGATAGTAGATTTAATTTTAGAAATAGTTTTTCCTAGAAAGAGGACGGTCATTTAAACCGAATCCTCAATTTCTGTAAATAAGTTATTTAGCTAGTAGTATTTAAACCCTTCTCATGCATTTAGAGAAGGGTCCAGAAATTTATCAAAAACTTGTCCTCAGAACATGCACTTTTGCACCCTCAGAGGAGGTTTTGGTGAATGAATGGAACAGGGTTTATTTTATATTTGCATTTGAT